>PVJI01001794.1:141279-166156 GCA_004026765.1 Micronycteris hirsuta | reverse complement strand
CAGCCTCTGTCATCTGGGAAAGGAATAAAGGATTTGCACCACGCCAGTCACAGGCTGTGAATGTGACCTAGATAATTCTTGAAGAATTTAAGTTGAAACACTTCCTTTAATGTCTATGGAAAGGAAAGCTAAGGCTTCATTCCTTAGAATTAAATTGAGTTAAAACAAATGTATCAAGAGGGCTAGATTTAGATGGGGGAAAAAAAAACTGTACTTCCAGGTAGGCTACCTAAATATATCTGGTAATTCTTTAAAGTAGTCTTATCATATTTAAATCACTAGAAATACTGTGTGTGTGAATTGGTTTAGATAATAATCAAAAATTGTTCTCATTTATAGGAATAAGCAACTTCTCCATGGGAATAAGAAAAGCTTGACATTGAAAAAATACCTCATTTGGGAGAATAATGCTGTAAATAATTATCTTACTGAAAAATAATATTTTATTCTAAGATGGAGTTTCCCTTTGCTACTTATCACAAGATAATAAATTATGAAATAAAAATTAATATTCTTAGTTTCCTGGTTTAGTTAGAACAAAACAGAGGATGAGCAGGACAATCACCTGGCTTAAGGACCAGCTCCTTCATGGACCACAGTAAAATTTCTGTGAATGATTAACTATTGGTATTGAAATGGTATCAGAGGAGAGAAAGCTGAAGACACTTGAGCAGTTCAGTCATATAGGAACGAAGTCTCCAAGTTGGCATTCCCAGTGAGAAAGAAACATTGGGCATCATTTGACTGGCTCCTCTGGAAAGCAAATTTAAAAGGAGGAGGAGGAGTTTGGTTTGCTGTTAAAAAAACAAAAAAAGTAAAAACTGTCCCTTAGTTTAATTTGCTGGCCTTGTTTCAATGGTGTGGTTTCCTGACTAAAGGGAATGTGAGAAATGCTAGTTCTTCCTTGGCAATAGTCTATGCTGCGTGACGTAGAAAGTTTCCTCCCACAGCATGCCTCTAAAAATTTGAATATCTCAAGATTTCAATTAATGTGTTCATTCATCCATGGATTCATTCGCACTGAATTTTGAGGACTGACTTCATTTGCCTAATTGTGTTAGTTACTAATGACCAGGATTTGTGAAGACATGCAGTGTCCTTGCCCCCTCGTAGCTTCAAGAATTGCAGGGAAGATAAGAAGTAAACGGTGACAATATTGTGGGATAAGAGCTATGAGTGAGGAAGGAGAGGAGGTATGGAAGCTGAAAGCAGGGACTTTTCAGCCTTACTATTCTTCACAAGAGTATGGAGCATTCAGGTACCACCAAGGACATTTCACGCTCCTCAAGATGCTTATGTCCAATATCCTAGGACCCAAGTAAAGTTTGTACCATCAGAAAATCAAGAAGCCAAGGTCATGTTTACAGAGCAGGAAGAGGCCAAATGAAAGCCCATTTTCACTGAGACCTCTACCATTCCATTAATTTCTCAGCACAGTACTCCAGGGTAGTATAAAGTCATTTTTTAAAATATGACATAATTGACATTATACTCAGTAAATTTTTGTGAAATAAGTTGATCTTAGATAATGAAAAGATGGAAGTTGACGGTTAGCTGTGCAAATGTTTTCTGGGATGTTAATTGACTTAACATTTGAGATTTACCCAATGAATATTACATACCTCGGGGTGGTATCATCAGTTTAGGTGTTCCCCATGTGGTGATTGCTGGGGGGAGGTGAGTGGAGGAAGGTGGAAGATAAAATAAGATAAAATAAAAAAAGATTTACAATATGAGAGATCATGGTATATGATATGGCAAGGGAAAAGAGGTTTTTGTCTCCGATAGCAGCAAAAAGTAGCAAAACACAATGACTGTAGGTATCTGTGTTCTGTGTACAGTCCTTATAAATGCTTCTTCTTACTCATGCTGACTCTTAATTTGAAAAGAGCTACTCCGCACACTTTCATAAAATGGGGCCACGGAAGTCCATATAAACACAGCATGAATAGCGTGGGACTTCTACTCTCCCGGTGTCGAAGGTTACAGGCACGTAAGATCAGGGTGCTGGCTGAGAGAGTTTATTTCACAGTCGGTGACTAGACAGCTGGCGTGAGGAGAATTCAACCGGTGCACGTGCACACACTCACCCCCCGATGTTAGGTTCGGCCAAGTTTGCAATTCCAGCCAGAGCAACACCGTATTGATCGCTGTAGCTTTGCTGTAAGTTTTGAAGTAGGAGTATGATTCCTCCAAGTTTCCTGCTCTTTTTCAAGACAGATTTGAACATTTAGGCCACTTGTCCCGCCATATGAATTTTAGGATATGTTTGTCACTTTATGACAAAGAGCCAGATGGGAGTTTGATACCGATTTCATTGAATCTGTAGGTCAATCTTCATTATGTCTCCATCTTCATAATACTAGACTTCCAATCTGTGAAAATGGGATATATTTCTATGTATTTAAAGCTCCTTTAATTTCTCAGCATTTTGTAGTTTTCAGTATCTCTTTATTAGTTTCATTTCTAAATAATCATTCTTTCACCTTTAAGGATGATTTTAGCTCTCATTTTACCCTAAGTGCCTTTTATCACATTAAAAGAGTTTCCTTTTATTACTTGCTTGTTGAGTATTTTTATCATGGATGGATGTTGAATTTTGCTATACTTTGTTCTGCTTCTATTGAGATGATTGTTTAGTTTCTGTTTTCACTCCACGGATGTTGCATATTACATTAATTCTTAGATATTAAATCCACCTTGCATTCCCAGGATAAATTCCTCTTGGTCATGGTGTATAAGACTTTTTATACACTGTACTATTGATTTTTGAATTATTTTGTTGAGATGTTTTACATCTATTTTCATACAGGGTGTTCGTTTGTTGTTTACTTGTGTGATTTTTGCCTGGGTTGGGTATTAGGTTAGTCTGCCCTCAAAGAATGAATTATAAGATTATCTTATTTATAAGGTAGAATTCACCAGTGAAGCCACCTTCTCTAAAACTTTCCTCTGTGGGGAGTTTTAAAATTACTAATACCTTTAACTTTTACATGTCAGTGTAGAATTTATGATTCTTCCTCAGTCAGTTTAGGTAGTTTGTAGTCCTCTAGAAATTTTTCCATTCCATATAATTTATAATTGATTTATAATATTATCTTATAAACCCTTTTCTAATATCTAAGATTAGTAGTTATGTCCTCGCTTTTCTGATTTTAGTAATTTTAGCC
Source organism: Micronycteris hirsuta (assembly GCA_004026765.1). Classification (NCBI taxonomy): domain Eukaryota; kingdom Metazoa; phylum Chordata; class Mammalia; order Chiroptera; family Phyllostomidae; genus Micronycteris; species Micronycteris hirsuta. The sequence continues at coordinate 162,986 of PVJI01001794.1, read as the reverse complement.
TTCTATTTACTTTTTTACTTCCTTAGTTGAGGTTAAGGTTCATCCATTTTGTTTATATTTTCAAAGGAATAACTTTTGATGTCACTTGACTGGTTTTAATTTTCTTGATTTTCTAAATCCTTTTGTATTTTTTTGCTGTGAATTTTTTTTTTTTTTACTTTCTTATATTTGTTTTATGTTGACTTTGCTCTCATTTTTCCAGATTCTTAATGTGGACGATTAAGTTACCATTTTGATTTTAAATGTGTATTAGAGTATAAATTTCCCTCTAAGTATTATTTTGCTTGCATTCCATAAGAATTGTTATGCAGCATCTACATGTTTATTCATCTCAAAGTATTTTCTAACGTCCCTTATGTTTTCTTATTTGACCAATTGGTTCTTTAGGGGTATGCTGTTAATTTCTACAACACATAAATGGATAGATAGATGTAATCACTACTTTGCATAATCTTAGGTCTTTTCTAAGAGAGCAAAGAATAAAAGCAAGCATATATTTGTAAAACGTATTATATTAACTTTTTAATTTACCATTTCTGGTTCCTTAAGTTTTTAAATGTAAAATTGAGTTTTCATTTGGTCTCATTTCCTTATTCCAATATATCTTTTCCCCACTTTCTTTCCTTATGCTTTTACTGGTGGAGGAGAGAAAATGCAAACAACTGTAACTGAACAACAAGAAAGTAATTAAAAAATATGTGCTACAGTTCTATGACTTATGGCCATAACATATATTGTCCATAGCAATTATTGTATAATTCATCTGAGAACCAAGAAAATGAAATATATAACTATATTGTCTTTTATAATTATCTGCATAATTACCCTTACCAGAGCTCTTTTCTTAAATGTTGATTTGAACTGTTGTCTGATATCACTTTTTTTTTTTTCAGCCTGAACATCTCTCTTTGGTATTTCTTGTAAGCCAGATCTTCTAGTTACTAATTCTCTCAGGTTTTCTTTATATGGGAATGTGTTGTTTTGATTTTCCTCTTAAAAGATAGATTTGTTGGAAATGAGAAACTTGGTTGTCATTTTTTTAACACTTTGAAAAATATGTTATTCTAATGTCTGATATAGTATTTAGAGATTTTCTAAATGTCTCAAGCAAAAGAGGAGAGAGAGAGGAAAAAGGAGAGAAAAGACTCTCCAAGTATTTTCAAATTGGCTCTGGGCAGAGGAATCCTCAATGCTCATGCGTATTCAGGCCTTTTCACACCTCGGACTTAGCCTTCACTTAGAGCTTGCGCTTCATCTGAAAATCCGCTGGAGATTTAATCTTAAACTCTTCTCCAGTCACTTAAGGACATGTTTCCTGCCCTGGGCATGCATATAGACTTCTAGACACCCCATATATGTAGGAGTTTCTCAAAGCCTTTATTCTCCAAAGTATCTCACGCACCATCTTTTTCTGCCAGGCTTTCAGCATGTCTATCATTGGTCCCAACTGATATCTCTTTGTCCTGAGTGGCAACAGTGTGTTCATTTGCTTTTCCATGTTTTTGAGGAACGCCCACCATGTAGCCACGTTTGGACCAAAGGGAATTCTGGTGAAACAAAGCCACGCCCTTTGCCTCAGTCCTTAAGGGAGGCCTCCGACATGTCAATCCAGAGTATCTTGACAACGAAGTCAAGCTCCACTACCTCCAGAATTAGGGGCCACGCCAGGAATCGGGCTTCCCAGAAAGCGAGCCTCTCCAAGACACCCACGGAAGCAGGGGGGCAGTGAGGTGGGGGTAAGATAAAATGCTGCAAAGCTCTCCTACTTTACTTCAGTCATTTTACTTTGAACTCAGTGTTTTCTGTCTTGTGGTAAACTTTTGACTATTGCCCAGATTTCGTCAAACTTGATTCTGAGAGTTTTTGCCTGTTTTTCTTCCCTGTGGAGGGATGAGCCCTTGGCATCCCCTCCTTCTGTGCCATTTTTACTCAGAGATGGTCTTAAACTCCACTGGGCCAGTGAGGCTCCTGCCCTTTGTTAATGGACGTGTGCATTGCATGGACAATGCTCCGTAGCTTCCTCTGACTGTTCCTAAGTAGGGACAGCCCAGTATGTGCTACAGCCTCCCCACCCGCTGATTGTGCATCCCTTGCAGGGCCTTTTGAGACTGTGTCCCCAAATCTCCATTTTGCCCTTCTGACATCCCTGATGTTTAGCTGGTTGTTCTGAGTACCATGAAGCTACCAGCACGTATGCACTGGACTCTGCCAAGGTCCCCATTGTTTTTCACAATTCCCCATAGGCATGCAGTTCTCCATAGTCTCCCAGATTTAGTCAGTCCCTCTGGGGAGACACACACCTCTCCATCCTTAAAGCCTGCCTCTCCCCCCAGGGACAGCCCCTGCATCCCTGCACCAGAGCAGTGGGCAGAGACATCTGTCGCTCCCACAGCGACATCCCTTCTCTGTGAGCCAAAGCTGGGCCATGATGACATTCCTTGTTCTTCTTGGCTTGCCCTTCCCAGCCTGGAACCTCAAGTATGCTAGGGTGAGTGTGAACAGAGCCCCATCTTCACTGATTGCCACACCTACGTTAGAGAAACTCAATGGAAACTGGTTGAACTAATATTTGTAAATGCAGTGGGTTGCTTCATGAATTGGATAATGATCCATCACAATGACAGATCTGTTTCTATGACTAAAGACTTGATTAACATGGAATAACACTTTATGTCTGTTTATGTATCTATCTACCATCTACCTGTATAGTGACAGATTTATCAACATCTATATATCTTAACTTGGATTTTTTAAACTTTGAAAAATCCTGTAAAGTAAATAATGTTTCTTCTAATCTTTGTATCTCCATTGAAATCTATAATGAAATCATCACAGCAACTATCCAGTACTTGCTTTTCCTCCAGCAGATAAACTATTTTCTGTTTGTGTGTGTGTGTGTGTGTGTGTGTATGGAGAGGGAATCCAATTGTTCTGTTATATTTACATTTCTATATTTTATCACCTACTCACCAGAAAATCTCACCTAGGTTTCATTTTTTTTTTCTGTTACGTAAAAGTTAGTTTTATAATTTCACAATCCCAATGTTTTTACTATGGTTCAGTTCGCTCCCCTTTTCATCCAGTCCCAGGATAGCACAGCTCCTCAAATGGTAACACGAGCATCTCCATCATCACTGCTCTAGTAATTCAAAGAGGCGTGATTACCCACTGGGGCCATGGCATAGAAGACCTTCTGGATTCAAAGTTCAGAGTCAATTAGATTTCTAAACTTGGAATCAAGAAGAAAGAACATAACATCAGCTTCACACAAAAAGGACCGTTACCTATGGAAACACACCTGACTGCAAGTTGGCTTGTATGGATTCTGATTGTAAGCCTCACACTGATACCTGGTGACTCTGTGCAAGTCCCTCTGTCTCCAAACCAAATGACATTGGGCCAACAGCCAGAGAAGTCACTGTTTGACTCCTTCATCTCTTCATGCTTGAGGACAAATGACCTTAAAAATCCTTTCCCCATATTCTGATATGCAAATCCCTAATAACCCCAAATGAAAAATGCTGAACAATATTTTCTTATATTCATTGTGCATAGATTCGTTTCAAGATTCAAACACCACGATGAATATAAAATTACTCTAAGTACCATAAAAACAGGCTTTGCTTCTCTGATTGTAAATTGACAGCAAAAATAATTGTCAAGAGAATGAATAAAGGTTTTGTGATTCTTTGTGTTTATAAATTGCGTGGCGGGTGAAGATTTCCATGATAACACAGTGAAGCGTGAACTGCGCAACACTTACTGCCTTATGACAAGCGGGTGTGTCTTGTGGAGCCGTGCCCCACCTCGCCTGTTTGTGCACCCAGGCTTGCACTGATGCCTGTAGGGCTTCCCGCCCATATGGTAGGCGACGGCCCGGAGTCAAACTTGCTCAGGATCAGGGTTCTTTGTCAGGGTAGGCTGCAGCAACGCTTCCTAGAACAGCTGGGATATGTTTTCCAAGAGTTCACAAAAGCACCTAAAGAGCTGTCTTGAGGTGATTTAGAGATTTTAAATTCATTTTTATGTTTAATTCATCATACAACTCTGTTCTGACATTTTAATATGCACGTTTTTTTTTTCTTCAAATTTTGCAAGTTGTATTTCCCATGTTGGCATATCCTTGATGGATCTCAAGGACAAAGCCAGCATTTGGATTTCTTTCACAGGAGAGGAAGGCCACAGAGGGAGCAAAGTGGAAGCAGGGACAGAGGACCCAGCGACACCAGCAACCTATGAGGGAAGGGGGACAGAAGGAGCATACTAGGATACAAAGTTTTAAAAAAAAATGGCAAAACCAAATTTGAAATTCCAGATTCGTTACGTTATCGGATGCCTACGTATATTGAGATAAAAAGTAACTGAATTCCTGACAAACTTCAGCTTCAATTAGTAGGGGCTTATTAGTCTTAATACAACTAGAGGCTGCAAGGAGAATCTCCAGAGCTGGGGCAGGTGGTGGCTGGCGCCATCCAGAGCCCGGACTCCTCCAATCTCTCTCTTCCAATCTCTCCAGAGTGATGGCTTCACAGCTTTCTGACTCTCACTCACCTCAGAGTTCCAGAATGTTGCTAAAGAGGGTTGCAGCACACACTGCTAAATGTAGCACACATGGCTTTGAGTAGCAGGAGGGAGGGCGTCCAGCAAAGGGCCAATAGTAATTTACGCTAGAAAAAAGTTATTTTTTTAATATCAGAAGAGAAATCCTCCCTAGCTAATTTGTCCTTATTTTTTATTAGTTAGAACGTGGTACAATAAGTGTCCTAAGACCAAATTGTTCAAAAGAATAACATTCCTGAAAAATCATACAGATTAATGGTCCTTTTCACCGATTCTCCAAGTGACTCTGATGCCCTCTAGAGGTGGAGAACCACTAATACAGGATTGCAGGTTGGGTAGCGTCTGTCATTTATTTCTAGGTCAAGAACACTTAACTTATGACCTAAGTAAACCAGGAATGTGACAACAAGCAAGAAATGGAGGTGGAAAGATGCAGGCTGTTGGGAGCCCAAATTCAAAGCACTCTTAGGAAGGCACCCAGGCTTTCTGATTTTTCTGTGTTCTCCCTACTTAATAACACGGGGATTCATTTCACCAATGTAACACTGTAAGAGCAAACAGAAGTAATGCAATGGTAGCATACTTGATATTAACATGAAATAACGAAACACGTAACAACAAAAATGAAGAAGAGAAACAAGCCTGAGTTGCTACGACAGTGGAGTTGTGAAATGAGGGTGAGAGCTGGGGTGAGGACATCTGACACGCATGTGAGAAGACATCTGTCTACAGGAAGTGTTAGGGCCACCAGGTTTGCTGCTGATGAACAAGGAATGCGTCCCTCAGACTATGGCTCTCCTCCGCTACAGATTACCCGGTGTTGCCAATTGATCCGCAATCTTGAGAAAGCAAGTTCTAGAGAGAAGCCTTTTCCCGAATGAAGAGTGAGAGCAAAGCCTTTTGCTGACTTCATTGAAGAAGTAAACATCCACAGAAATCAGTTTACTAAAGACTGAGTTTACAGGGGACATTTATCAATTGCAGATGAGGTTAAGAATCCATTTCTAATAATAATAAAGGCCTTTTTTTTTAAAGATTTTTTATTTATTTTTCAGAGAGAGGAGAAGGGAGGGAGACAGAGAGGGAGAGAAACAGCAATGTATGGTTGCCTCTCACATGGCCCTCACTGGGGACCCGGCCCGCAACCCAGGCATGTGCCCCGACTGGGAATCGAACCAGGATCCTCTGGTTCCCAGCCTGCGCTCAATCCACTGAGCTACACCAGCCGGGCATAATAAAGGCTTTTTAAAATGACCAAAAAATTATGGTTGAGGCAAAGAAAAGGCATGGGGCATAAAAAGATGACAGAAAAACATGGACAGAGGTATTGAAACCGTGCTGTGCCTTTTTGGCCCATATTGTTCAAAAATCAGTCCTTTAGTAGAGGAGGAATTAAACCTTAATGTCAGAATAAATGGTAAAATGCTAAAATGTTGAATATTATAAATATGCAGCATTAAGGGAACAGTAAACTGTCTCATTCTCATTTGGAAATGCAGACCATCCTCAATTTACAATTTTATCTTCATAATGTAGTGAATTAAAGAACCCCTCCAGAGAGCACAGGTACTAACGGGGAGAGAAGCGTATGTGAATGCTAAGTTAAAACTCAGGTGCCCAGAGGACACAAACAAAGAGGAGCGCAGCCCCCTTCCCCGCCTCCGACAGAATGTTGTCTCAACAAAGATTATTTCTGACCGGATTTGCCGTATGTACACAAGCACTTAATGAATTTTAAAAGAGCACAGAAGAGATACATGGTTTATATTATTTTATAATTCCATCAAATGCGAGCATAGAGAGCAAAGGGAAGGGACTTGGGATCTTTCATGGCTTACGTCATGCAAGAAAAAAAAATCCCCATGGATAAGTGGCTTTCTAATTATTTTAGTCAGAAAGATGGTTTGTACCTGATCAGCATGGTAACTAGCGGGAAAAGAAATCCTTAGACACTGGGTCTATTTTGTGCCTGACCAGTCTAATTTGTCAAGGACAATCAATTTGGTCACTGAAGAGAAACAAGGCATATCTAAAAGTGACTTGAAATGTATTTGTACTTCCAGAGCTTATACCTGTCAGATGGGATATTCTTTATAGTCAATGCATTGTTGCTCAGACTCAAATTCTTTCCACAGTGGGACAAAAGTACAGTAATTTTGAAAATGACATTTTAAGTGAAGCTATTTATTTATACTTTACACTATATCATTGTGTTTGGAAACCAATAAGAATCATGTGATATCAAAAAAGAATGCAGTGTGTGTTCTCTGGGAAAAAAAAACGCATTGTATTCTACAATAAAATTTTATGGGTAGCAGTATGGAATTCTGAATTGTACAAATACGCACACTACACAGGAACAAGTCATAGTGAAAAAAAGCATCAACCTCCAGGGAATTCCCAAGGTCACCATTATGGTTCTACCTAGATCACTGTCTTACACTATGACCTGGAGGGGGGCTGCTTCTCCATCTGGATCCACACACCTCTCCGTCAATTCCTCCAGATTTGAGTTGATGAACTATATTGTTGAAAAAACATGGCGATGTCTGTGTATTTTAAAATATACTTAATTTCTTACAGAAAGTTCTATACAGAACAAAACAAGAGGTTTTAAAATATACCTATGAATATGTATACTAGCATCCTAGCAAGAAGCAGGTGGAACGCACAATTGCACGGTTTGGAGAACATCTTGAGGAAGATACTATTAAACATATGCAGAAAGGTTTAAGTCATACCACAAAGGATAGCGCATTGCCTCAAGGTTTTAACCAGCCCTAGTACAGAGAAGTCACTGAATAGAAGGTGTTAAGGTAACCTAAAAAGAGACTTCTTATATTTAGGGCAACCTTGAGAGAAGCCTGTCTTTTAATTCAGAAACACCAGTGAGAAGTGGTTCTTCAGAAAGGGAATACTTTTAGTTTCCTCTCTTCCCCTCTCCCTCAATCATCTTTCATGCTCCTGATTGGCCAAAGCCAACGGGAAGCCAGGTGCAAAGGAGCCCCATTGGTAAACTCCATACCTGTCAGTCTCAGTGTGGGTGCAGTGTGGGTGACTTGGACGCTGCCGTCGCCCTCTTCCACACTTACGGACGCTTGTGATTACACAGCACCCACCTGGATATCCAGGACACCCCCCACCCCCACTTTACCGTCAGTTAATTAGAAACATCAACCCCACCTGCAGAATTCCCCTTTGCCATGGAGGTAACTTACGTTCTGGGGACTAGATGTGAATATTTTTGAGAAGCCATGACTACGTCTACCACAGATATGCATATAAAAGAAATGAAAACATATGTTCAGACAAACTTGAAGAAGATCGTTTACAACAGCTGCATTCCTAATAGCCTAAAACTGGAAACAGTCCTACTGTTTGCCACTATGGGAATGGACAGAAATTGTTCAGAGAAAGCTAGTGCAGAAAGATTGGGGAACAATGTTGGCAGTGAATCTGGAGGGGCAAGAGAAAGATCTGTTGCTCCACTGATTTTGTTTGCATTTAAATGAAATTATTAGTCAGTATCCCAACATATCACTGATCTACCAAATTATTATTATTTGCATTTCTACAAATGGTCTTTGTGTATAGATTAATCTGTCAGATACTAGCTCGCCTCAATGTCTAAAGAGGTATACTCATAGTATTGCAATACTGTTTGTTTCAAAACTTAAAAAACTAGAATGAATACAAACATAGTATCTTTTTTTGAGCCTTTCTTGGACCTAATATCTTTATCATACTTGGACATGCATATGCAAACATGCATGCACAACATATACAGATCACATATATACACATACACTTGAATATTTACTTCAAATTTTATGACTTGAACTATAATGGGTACTAGGTATTACACAGCAAACTGCCCAAGAGTATAGGCTCTGGATTCAGAAATACCTGGATCTAATCCTAGTTCTGCCACTTACTACACATGTGTTGGTGGTCAAGTCATTCAACATCTCAGTTACTTTACATATAATTTGGGTATTTTGATAACCCAAATTGATTGTGGATGGAGAAAGCAATGACATGAAGTAATATAGGTAGAGCCTAGAATGATCCATCTTCAGGGAGACTAGAGTCGTGAGCAGTACTAGTAATAGTATTTCTTTCTATCCACTCTACTCCTCCTGATTTTACTACTGATGTTACTACTACTGTGTGTGAGGAAAGTTAACTACAGCATTTGACATGCATGTTGACGCTACTTCTACCATTATACACACTGACAGCGGCTTCCCTTCATCCTCTAGGGGTATGTTCCGAGGCCCCCAGTGCATGCCGGGAACCATGGATAGTACTGAACCCTATTTATACAGCAATATTCCTCTCTGTACATACCTAAGATAAAGTTTAATTTATAAAGAGTAAGAGATGAACAACAGTTACTGAAAATAAAATGGGACAATTATAATGACATGTTGTACTAAAAGTTATGTGAAGGTGGTCTCCCTCTCTTGAAGTACTTTACTGAACTGCACTCACCCTTCTTCCTGCGACGCTGGGAGATGGGGCCAAGCCCACAGGACGAGTGAAGGGAGGTGACCTTTTCCATTGCATATCTGCAGAGTGCTGTTGACCGTGAGTAACTGAAACCACAGAAAGTAAAACAACAGGTAAGGAGGGACTACTGTGTTAAATGTCAGGTGAGACAAAAAATGCCATTTTCTATCCTTACTTGATTTTAGTGAAATCTGCCCTGCAGTTAAAATGCAATAACAGGGGAGGGAGTCCCACATGTCGGTCCCTCAACCGAACATACAGCAGCTTAAAATAGATTATACAAACGAATGCAAGTTCCTTTCTGTGTTACTTAACTTAAATACGGAGGGAAAACTGTCTCTATGGGTCACACCAGACATTTCCTGGTGTGTCTACTTGAAACTCCCAAAGTGATTTAAACTGCAGTGTTGAGTAAAGCTGAGATCAATACCTGTTTCACCAGGGAAAGTTTTATTTTTTTTAATCCTAGAATGATGGAGAAGACCAGGAATATTCATGAAGTATAAGACTTGAGTCTGAAAATGAACCCAAATAAAACACCAATGACAAATTCTATATTATCTATCCAGTGTAATAGGGGACATTACTCCCTAATTATAGGGCAGAGAGAGATTTGGGGCCTGGGTTTCTCTTCCAGCTTACTGAACTAACAGTTCATGTTTAAATAGAAACTGGAGTCATATATATCTCATATATAATATCTCCACATTTCAAATATATATATATATAAAATATGGAAACAGCCCTATGCAACAGATCTTGGCATTCTAAATCTAATTAAATTATGGAAAGAAAGAAATCTCCCTTCTTCCTATGCAAACTCTATTTACGAGAAGAAGGAACTAACAATAGAGTGGTAGTAAAAAAAATTCATCATGAAAGTTTCTGAACAAATCTTTCCATATACTTAAAGAAGTTAAGGTTTGGTTATAACACATACACACAAAAATGCAATTGAATCAGTCTATCATTTTCTATAGTAAAGTGTGATTATTTTCATGTTTGAAGAATTAATTTAGTAACACTTATGACTGACATAATAAACATTAACTTTAGAACATCGGAGCATTAGGTAAATGCATAAAAACAAAAACACTCATGTATAAAACCACTTCCCTGATCACCACTCATATTCTGTTAGCATTTTCTGAAATAATAAATCTAGTATTTATCTTCAAAAGAGAGAACAATTTCCCAGATTAAGTAAGAGTAGAATATACTTCATGAATGAATATGGTTGCAAATCTTAGGAATTATTATGTTAGATCTATGGGCATGTAAGTTTGTATTAAGAATTTGGGGGGTTTATAGTTAAACTGGACCCCTACCTCATAGCATGTCTAAAAACAAAAAGCTAAAACTATGAGGCTTCTAACATAATAAATAGAAGCGTAATTATCCATCACGACCCTGGGTTAGGCAAAGATTTTACAGCCAGAACACAAAGAGCTCTAAATCTTAAACTAAAAACGTAAATTGGACTCATATTTTAAAACTTCTGCTCATCAACAGATGTCATAAAGAAAGCAGAAAGAAAAGATGCCGATCAGAAGAATGTATCCACAAACCTATATTTGACAAAAGATTTATATCCAGAATATAATAAACACTCTTACAACTAAATAATAAAAAGGCAAATAACACAATTAAAAATAGGCAAAGGTCTTGAACAGACAATTCCCAGAAGACATACAAATGGACAATGAAAATGCACCCAATATCATTCGCCCTCAAACCTACAAAACTACAATGTGATAATACTTCACTCTCAACAAAATCACTCAAAATGAGATGACGGACCACAGTCAATGCTGGCAAGGTAGTGGGGCACCAGCATTCTCGTGTACTGCACACAGGAGTGATTGTAAATTGGTGTGCTTTACACAAACTTGGGAACCCATAGCGAAGTTAATGAGTTTGCAGCCCCACTCATTGATACTGTAGTATTCTCCTGTTGCTACTAGAACAAATAACAAATTTAGCGGCTTAAAAACAAAGTTATTATCTTACAATGCTGGCACTCAGAAGTTCAAAACTGCTCTCCCTTGGCTAAAATCACGTTGCAAACAGGCGCCATTCCTTTCTGGAGACTCAGGAGAACATTCATTCTCGTGCCTTTTCCAGCTTCTGGAAGCCACCCAGGGTTTGCCGCTTATTCTGGTCTCCCTTCCACCTTCAAAGCCAGCAACGACCAGGCAATCTTTCTCGTCACATCACTCTGACACGGACGCTGCCGTCACCGTCTTCCGCACTTAAGGACGCTTGTGATTACAGTGTGCCCACCTGGATATCCAGGTCACCCCCACACACACACACACACTTTACTGCCAGTTAATTAGAAACATCAACCCCACCTGCGGAATTCCCCTTTGCCATGGAGTTGACTTCAAGTTCTGGGGACTAGATGTGAATATTTTTGAGAAGCCATGATTACGTCTACCACAGATATGCATATAAAAGAAATGAAAACATATGTTCAGACAAACTTGAAGAAGATCATTTACAACAGCTGCATTCCTAATAGCCTAAAACTAGAAACAACTACACTATTTACCACTATGGGAATGGATAAAATTGTTGTATATTATTAGAATGGAAAACTACTATAAAAGATGATTTAATTGATACAGCAAACAATCCCCAAATAATACATTGAGCAAAAAAAGCAAGACATGAAAGAGTAAATACCATATGACTCCATTTTTAGGGCATTCCAGAACAGCAGAACTAAGCCAAGGGGTTAGAAATACGAATATCAAAGCTTTTAGGTGGGCAAGATTTACTGAAAGGGGACGGAAGGGAAATTTCTGAGCTAGGAGATGGAAATATATCTTGAATGAGGCTGTGATTACACAGGTGTGTGAATGTGCGTGCATTTGTGTGTGTATCAGTACTCACAAGATTTATGCATTTTACTGTGTGTATATTTACTTGATAAAACAAATTAAAAACATATTGGAGTAATAAAGAACATTCCGCCTACATTTCTATAATTAAAGAAGCAAACAAAAAAAAATCAAAGAAAAAGAAACAAATAGTAGTGGCCAAACATGACCGTAGCTTCACCACTGAACCCTTCAAGTTTAAATTCAATGTCTCTGTACATATTTTTTTAAACATTAACATTGAGATTCTACCTTTTTACCTTGCTAGAGAAATTTTAGTGCTTTTCAAAAATGTAAATCAGGTATAATTTTTTTCAACTTCATTGAGGTATAATTGACAAAGTTGTAAAATACTTTTTTAAAATTGGGTTTTTTATACATGTGATTAAAAACATTCCACCCTGGCTGGTGTGGCTCAGTGGATTGAGCACTGGATCGTGAACCAAAGGGTTGCCAGTTCAGTTCCCAGTCAGGGCACGTGTCTGGGTTGCGGGCCAGGTCCCCAGTTGGGGGCACACAAGAAGCAACCACACATTGATGTTTCTCTCCCTCTCTTTCTCCCTCCCTTCCCCTCTCTTTAAAAATAAATAAATAAAGTATTCTAAAAATATTCCTTATTTTTATCCATATTTTAAAGGGCCTTTGACACTTTACCAAAATAATTACTCACTGTGTGTACATTTAGACCTATACTTACTGTTCATGATAAACACTAATTGGTAATAATTTGAATAAATAGGTCATGCATTTTACGAGCACTGTTAGTTGTCTATATTTAAGGCAAAAAAATAATCACAAGGTGTATGTCAGCTATTCCCAGGACCTCTCTGAAACTTGAGCACTTGCCTAAGACGGAGACAGTCCTTCACATTTAATACAATGCAAAGCAGCTCAGCCCAGTGTTGACAGAATTTAAACTGAACTTCCAGGCAACTTCAGTGCTTTCATTTTCAAATCTTAACACTGCCTGCATCTTGGAGCACCAAACCAAGACAGAGAGAGCCTGAGGACATGTGAGATGCCATATGCCACCTTTTTTGCATAATCAACTCTGAACAGATTGTCATAATGTCCAACAGTTTAATTTGCTGTTCTTGAAAGATTTAGCAGAAACTTAAATCAGGTCTGGAGAACTAAATATTTTTCATCAATGGGATACTGGGAAATAAAAATGATGCTTCCATGAGAAATCATTAAATTTTGAAATGTTGGTAACTTTGCCTGTTATCAGTTTATGGAGAAGCATAATTATTTTATTACTACATATGAGCTATGGCACCTCTTTGTGTGAGTAATTTTTTTTAAGAATCCATTTTATATAGGTGACTTTTCAGAGCATTCAGAAAATGAAATTGTAGCACAGAATTTAGGTTCACTTTGAGAACAAGCACCTTTTTTGGGAAGTGATAAAGGCTGTAGGAAGAGGTGATGGTGGAGATGAAGCATGTGGGTAAGGATGACTTTACCAAATATTCACCTTTGCTTCCTTACATTCATTCATTCATGCATGCATTCATTCATTCATCTATTCATTCATCAGTTGCTCTTTAAGACCACCTCATCCAACACATTATTTACATACATTTTAAAGAAAAAAAAAAGATTGATGGGAAAAGATAGAAAAATAATTAAAAATAAAAATGTAACATTTCTATAGTTGTTACATTAGTCTTTCCTTCTTTTCTTCTCTCTTCCCACCTTTCTTTAGTTTCTTCATTTTTCTCTTCCATCAGTCCAAACATTTCCCCACAATTTTCCTAAAATCTAATATGTTCTAAGCTCTATCTATAGCAAGTACTGACAATATAAAGATTAGACATGGGCCCTGAGCTCAGAATGTTTACTCTCCAGTGGGTTTACAGATGCATAAAATGGCACATACTGCATACTGTGCCATCCAGAGATACTGAAAGGAACACACAGACCCCGGTTCAAACACACAGACAACTGGGTAACTGGGGCAGGTTATTCCCTTTACAGCCTTCGCATCTCATGAGGATGTTATGAGCAGTCTGTGGCAACACATGCTGACTTTAGACTTAGTAGTTCCTCACCTTTGGTGCAGGGAAGATACAGTGATCAGAAAGACTGTCTGGGCCTGCTGGCGTAGCTCAGTGGATTGAGCGCGGGCTGCGAACCAAAGGGTCGCTGGTTCGATTCCCAGTCAGGGCACATGCCTGGATTGCAGGCCAGGTCCCCAGTGGGGGCCACGGGAGAGGCAACCACACATTGATGTTTCTCTCCCTCTCTTTCCCCTCCCTTCCCTTCTGTCTAAAAATAAATAAATAAAATCTTAAAAAAAAAAAAAAAGACTTTCTGTAGTGTCCCGATCCTAATCTCAATTATGAATACTTTCTTGCTTAGTCCTGAAAATGATGCCAGTTGGCATATTGGGAATAGTTTGTATTTTAATCTGGTGGTGGCTACATTATCTTTACTTAAATCAAATCATTAGGCCATACATTTATGATTAGTGGTCTTATATGTTCTCCTTGTGTGTGGGATTCCAGGGAGAGAGCGAGAGAGAGAGAGAGAGAGCGAGAGAGAGAGAGAGAGAGAAGGAGGAGGAGGAGGAGGAGGAAGGGGAAGAGAGCAGGAAAGTGGAGGAGGAGGGAAAAAGAAAAGAAAAAATATTTGGAGGTCAATATGAGTTTTGAAACACAAAGGCGGATCTTTAAAGACAGGCAGATGTTATGAGAGTTGGCGTTATGGAAAATAGGATTTTGATGTAGTTACAATAGCACAATATTTAGGAACTGTTTATATTATCTTCAGATTTGTTTTTTTGAGCCAAGCAGAGAAATTAGGCTTATTTCCTGAATCTGTCTCATTTAATCCAATCAATCTTCCAACCAGCTTGGAACAAGAGAGATTAACACCTCTATTTATGAGTTCAATGATGCTTAGGAAGAAGACAGCAGAGGAAATTACAAGAGGTGACAATACCTGGACTGCGAAATTATGGTGCTGACAGAGAAAAGCAGGTGACATGTCTCAGTATCACAGAATAAGGTGCACTCATTTTGACTTTCTTTGTCCTTTTCGTCTATTCAAATATTTAGAATCCCTAATGGTCTATATTTTCTGGGTCTTAGTTCAAGGAGGAATCCAAGTCTACTTTATTTTTTTAATGTCTCCTATTCACTTTTTTTAAAATGCATGAATGTTTGTAATTGTTTCCTTTATCCTGGAATCCATGGTTTTTACCGAGACATAGCTAAGTGGTTGATTACATCAAGATGCCTTTGTTTTCCAGGAAGAATGCCAAGGTAGCTCACGGATGCCAAGAGAAAGATCCAGGAGCCTCCATCCCACAGCATGGCACTCGGTGTGAAGGGACGAGTCCTCTCTCTGACTTCTCTTTTTGTGTAGGTAGGCTCCGCTTTACTCAGAAAACGAGCTTCTCATACACAGCCATTAAAAAATGTCATAGCTTCATAGTCAAACTCCTGAGTCTCAGAAATTGTATTGTAAAAATAGAGTTCCTTTATCCAATTACTGTAGATGAACTGCTGAGAAGATTCCTTCTCTGCTTGGTTTGGCCTCAGTAATAAAATTGCCCTTGAATTAAGACTTAAATGAACAATCAGAACCAGGGAAATGCAGAGCATGTTTACCAGACTCCACATGGTGATCTCTCTCTTCACAGCAACACAGGTTGCTAAGATTGTCAGCTCAATTAGAGCACATGGAATGAGAGAATGGCAGTTTTCCGAAGAAAGGGATGTCAAACAAATGGAGTAAATATGTACCTACCTTAGAACCTGGGTTATTACTAGATACAGTCGTCCACAGAGGTAGAAACCAAGTGTTTCCGCTTAATATGGCATTTCTATGATCTAATCCATTACCCAAAATAAAATTACTTCTCAAAAGCATGTTTCACAACTAAATAAGTAGACGACTAGGTAAACGAATAAGTAGAAAGATGAATAGATGGGCAAACACTTTACTGGTTAAATAGGCTTGAGGATACACTTTCACTAAGTAAATATTCGTAAATTCACACTTCAAAATAAGACTCATTTTTCTATACTGAAATAAACTTCATCAGTGCACCACGGGAATTTTATTATTTGAATTTTCTTGGAAGAGCAATCTTTTTTAAAAAAGTTCTTTCAGAGATTTCCTCAGACTTCTCACTCTTTTGCCAATTGCATGTGCTATTATTTTGCATTGTACCTTGTGGTACACACGTGTATGGCTTCCCTCTTCCGTGTCGCGTTTGGAATGATGAGGGGCGGCCAGCACTCGGTCAGTGGCCCCTGCATTCTCCTCGTGCGGTGCTCTCTGTGCTGGGTAAGAAAAGAGCCCTGGCTTCTTCCTGGGCCCTCTGGGAATCTGCCCAGGCTGCAGTGCCCTGGGCGGTCTCACCCAAGCACGGCACGCATCTAATTTCCTAAAAGAACGTTACCCACAGAGAATGCCTAACTCTTAACAAAGTAGGAAAAATCGACTTCATCTTCTCAGGAGTGGTGGCTTTCTTTTATGAATCAATTAAGTTAAATCTACAGAAGTATGCTACATGTATCATATATTCCTAAGGAATAGTATAAGCCCTTTGCAGAAATATAATAAAAACTTTGTTAATTTGAGAGCAGAATTATTTATGACCCTTTAAAGAATAATCCTATGGAGAATGATATTAAAAGGACATTTCTATTTTGTGGGTCATGGGCATTTTGTTGGCCAATACAAACTGCATAATGGAGCAGAATATAGTTGATGATTAGAAGTTGGATCCTCATTTCACACCTCTGTAACCATAGTGACATGTGGATATCCTGATTTGCATCCATACATGCCCTCAGGCATCTTTATAATAGTGTGGTTACTGAGTATGTAAGATAATGATTCATTCATTTTTTTAGTCACTCATAGACAATATTTACTAATGCCCAATAGATGCTGGGCAGATCAGCCCTGACCCCATAGAACATAATATTTAGTGAAGAATGTCAATGCATAGGTCAACCAATAACCCTGCAATTAGACAGTGTGAAATAAATACTATGATATTAAGAAACAAAATACTACCTGAAGGAGATTAATTAGAGAATGCTAGGAGGATAAGTTTAATTTGAAAGACCCGGAAAGACAGCAATAAAAAAAGATATCAATGAAAGATTTATAAAATAAGAGGGACCTGAAATTTCAAGATGAATAAAGAGTATGCACAAAGTATCAAAAACCCCAAAATAGTGTTGTTTTAAAAATTGAAATAAAAATTAAAAAACTAGAATATAGTGAAAGAAGGAGAAAGTGGCTTAAATTTGAGTTTGAAGGTTTCCAGATTATAAAAAAATGTATTGGCCTGATAAGGAATTTAAATATTATTTTATATTCAATAGATTTTGAGATTGCTATTATTGAAAGCTAGGTAATGGCGTAATCTCATTTACATTTGTAAATATGATTCTGACTTCTTTATCAAAAAATAATTTTAAAAGGACCAAACAGTAGAGGCAACAAAATGTAATAATGGAAAGAATGGGGTCTGTTGCCAGAGATTTCATAGTGAAGTAAAGGAACTTTAAGACATTAGCGTCCGGTCCCTTTGAGTATTTGTCACTGGGATGTATTTAGAAGGAATGGAGATACTGGGGTGAGCACTTAATAAAGCATTGCTTGCCTCACACACACTCAGGTTTTTCTCTTTTCTTTTTTCTTGTCTTTCCTTTTTTTTTTTTTTGTCATGTTCTCATATATGAGATAGGCTGAAATCAAGACATTTCCCATCCTTATGTGGTCAAAACAATACCACAGTCTCAAAGGGATTTGGGTCTTTCAAGTTATTCTTGAAAATGTAGAGAGCACAATTTAATACTACTCAGCCATAAGAAAAGATGAAATACTGCCATTTGCGTCAGCATGGACGGACCTTGAGAATATCATGCTAAGCAAGATCAGTCAGTCAGATAAAGCTAAAAACCATATGATTTCACTCATATGTAGGATATCAACTGAAACATAGACACAGAAAACAGTATGGTGGTTAGCAGAGAAAAGGGGATGGGGGTAGTAGCAGGTAAAGGGGACCACATATATGAGGACAGAAGATGATGGAGCTTTGGATGGTGGGCACACAATGCAACACACAGATCATATATCATAAAAATGTGCATTTAAAACTCAGAAGATCTTATGAACCAATGCCACCCCAATAAATTAATAAAAAAGAACAAATCAACACTGGAAAAGATTGTGTGAGGAAACAATTCATTTATGTCTCCACATACACTGTTTTCCCGTATGTTGATGAACAGAAGAAAAATGTGTATATATATCTACAATATCGTGTATATTGTTGGGAACTGTAGATTTGTTAGTTGACAGAACAATTTCCTTCAGTTCTTAGACATTTAGTGAAGACAACATGGGACTTGAAAGACATCACGTCCTGCTAGATTTCTGTTGCCTGATATCAGTGCAAACAGCTGTGGTTAGTGCCTATTATGATAATATATAGTTAGTAACTAGCTATCTCTTCTTGAGTAAAACAATTAAAATTGGTTCTCTTTGTGCAGTTTCTTCTGCACAAAGAAGGGCTGATGCTGACAAAACCTAAAATTTCATTCCGCTTTAATTTTCTATGAGAAACATTTCAGAATAGCAAAGCGTTGGGTCTTTTTTTTTTTTCTGCTTTCTAGCATGGAAATATCTCTATAGGTAAGTTTTCTCATCTTGAAAATCTTGATCCGCACGATTATTGATTTCAAAAAATCAAATGCGTGGAATGGGAGCATGTTCTATACTTTTCAAAGCTCTAGAGAATGTGAGATTACATATTCAATTTAACAAACATTCATTATTCTTTATTGTAGGCCAGATATTGGATGTGCACAAATTCAAAAGACAGCATCTGTTCCCAAGGTGTGTGTGCTCCAGTAGAGGTAAGTGATGAGTCAGCAACAATGATCAAAGAAATAAGAGAAATCACTGAGCTATTAACACAATTATGATTCTATGAGATTGTGAAGATGGATTCTTTTGGAGCTGAGAAATAAATAAGACTCTTACGGATTCTATCTTAGACTAATTGCTTCCTTATCAATTTCTCAAGATCTCTAATGACAGTTTCTATGTAATTGGACAAAACGCTGGTGCAAGTATCTCCAGCCATCTAAACTTGAAAGCAGTTCTGAGATCATTTTCTGCAAGCTAATCAATACAGATTGCACACCACACGTCCACCCTGAATTTATTCCTGTAATTTATCTTAGCGTCGAGTGCAGGCATGGTTAATTGCTAATCCATATTCATTGACCATCACAGATGAAGGCAGAGTCAGGAGATACTTCATGTACCATTTCACCTACTGGGGAGAAAAAGTAATGGGTTCAAATTTTCATCTTCTTTCACAGGTGCTTGGCCTCTCTACTTGTCTCAAAATGAAAAAAAAAATACTGTTGAAGAATATCACAAGATGTGTAAGACAATGCTTAGCAGGTAATGACTCCATTAAAAAATACAACATAATTTAAATTGCCACCCTATAGCAACTGAATTGGTTTAATTGGACTATTTGAGTTAAACGTATCTTTCAAGTTGTGAAATTATATGTCTTTCCAAAGGCATCAATTCCAACAGTGCAAATGTAATGATTTGAAATAGTTCATGAGTTCTCCTTGAAATGATCTCTAAACTAACGCAATGGGTGGGATTGTCAACTAAAGTTTTCTGTTTAAACTTTCAGGTATTTCCAAATCACCTTTGTTCATTTACTCTGAGAACAAAATTCATTGAAAACTCTAAAGGAGAAGGGCCACTAAAATTATATGGATGGAGGATGTAAGATATTCACTTCTATCTAGATGAGGCTAATTGTGCAGAATTTTCCAACTCTGAACAATTTTATGGAATCATTTTTTATTGTTTTAATTGTCCTGCATTACATGGGAGCCATAATTGAAATACAAAAACAACATTCTGATTTTTTATAATCAACTATACATTGTGAAATATCATTTAGGAGGTGGCAGTTTTTTTGTACTTGGAAAATGGTCAAAAGAAGATGCATAATGATTTTAACTGTATTATAAGAGGAATCACTCTTCCAAATCTCCAACCCTTAGTTTAAGATGTTTAGTTGGATATTGGAAAACTGTAAAAAAAAAAAAGGAGAGGAGAGACACTACATTTTAGCCTTTTGCCTAACATCCCAAATATTTCCATGTATTAATGTGGTTTTAATGATCATTTAAATGATATTTATTTATGACTTATAATCTTCTTGGATTTTCCTTTATTAACACTTCATTTTTAGCAAAAATAATAATAGCAATTAGACTTGAGAGTCTGGTTCTGTACAGAACAGCTACACTAATGAACTTATATGATCCTCAGGATATTCAGCTAGAGTCCTAGTTCAGATACTGAGGACCATGGAGCTCAGAAGGATTAATCAATATAACCATGGTCACAGAGAAGTAACTGTCAAGGTCACAATTCAGTTTTATCTGATTATTACTACAGAGCATGCTTTTAATCACTTTGCTGTGTTAATGTTATTTCATCTCTTTTATGGATAACGCTAAGGTAACATCTCTTTGCTTCTTTTAAAATAATTTACATTTAGCCTATCTCCCATAGTATGTGTTGGCTATTTTATACAAAAGTATTGTATTCTTGCTCTTAATTTTTTATATCGCTTTCCACAAAATTTTAAAGTATTCATAAAGTCTCTACAAGAATGCACATTTTGGGAACAGAAGACATGAACAGACACTTCTCTAAAGAGGACATACAGATAGACATCTTAAATGAAAAGATATTCAACATCACTAATCATCAGAGAGATGCAAATTAAAACCACAATGAGATGTCACCTCACACCTGTCGAATGACCATCATCGATAAATCAACAAACAAGTGTTGGAGAGGTTGTGGAGAAAGGGTAACCCTAGTACACTGTTGGTAGAAATCCAGATAGGTGCAGCCACTGTGTGAAAACAGTATGGAGTTTCCTCAAAAAATTAAAAATAAAACTGTCATATGACCCAGGGATTCCACTGGTGGACATTTATCTGAAGAAATTTAAAACACTAATGTAAAAAGGTCTATGGCACCCCTATGTTCACTGCAGTGTTATTTATAATAGCCAAGACAGAGAGGCATTCAATCGTTGAATGAAAGAAGAGGTGGTACATCTATGCAATGGAATACTACTCAGCCATAAAAAGAATGAGATCTTTCCATTTGTGATAACGTGGATGGACCTAGAAGGTATTATGCTAAGCCAAATAAATCAGAGAGACAAACACCCAATAGTTTCCAGAGGGGAACTGAGCCACTTCAGAGCCACTACAAAGCAGGAAAGAGGTATAACCCCCGAAGTCTCTCATCTGCCTTTTTGTCTCCTGCTGTCTGCAGTAGTCAAATTCAACAGAAGTTAGACAGCATGGGAGCGCAGGAAATGCCGTCCTTAGAGATCAGAGAGCAGGAGAGAACAGAGAAGGGCGGAGAGTGGATTTGCTGGCAAACGGAGCCTTTCTTTTTACACCCAGTGGTGTTAGGTGTCCTTCCTAGGAGCTTTCTTCTCACCAAGTCTTTGCTTTATGTAAATTTTTGTCATGTTGTATAAAAGTGCACTTTTTCAATTGAATTCATTAGGGTGACATTAGTTCATAAAAAATGTAGGTTCCAGGTGTTCAATTCTATAACATATCATCTGTAGATAGTATTGTGTGTTCACCCTCCAAACTCAAGTCTCCTTCCATCACCATTTATCAAACCAAACCTCTTCTCCCA
>PVJI01001794.1:0-141179 GCA_004026765.1 Micronycteris hirsuta | reverse complement strand
TTCGTATTATAATTCACATGAGCGCTCTCCCCTTGACAGTGGGCCGCAGTCCTAATAAGTAGGAAAAGCTCTTCCAAATACGCCTTGGCCATTCTCCCGAGGGCCATTGTTTGCAGCATGTTCAAGGAACTGCTGAGAATGTTCTGTGTTTATTAAATACACGAATAAGCTGACAGTTTGGTGCTGATAAACCTACACATTTAATTTAAGTAACTCCAATGGCTGTTTTATCATCAACTTGGAATCTAGTCCACTGTTCATTCAACTTGTTAGACATATTTTTTCTGGGAATCACACTTAATATTATTCTCTTCTAGAGCATCCCTAAATTTGGGGAAAAGACCAAAGTTAAGGCTACATTTTTTTTTTCATTTTACAGTTAAATACCTGTTTAATACCATCACCTAGATTTTTGGTGTTTGTTTGTTTCTGACAGTCTAATAAAATACCATACTCAATCCCACTGATTGTCCATACCCAGGTCATTTGTTTATTTGTACTAATTTTCTAACAATTTTGACATGGAACATTATCAAAGACAATTATAGTCGCATAGTAATATTTGCCCTATGATGTCCCTGCATCTCCTGTTCTCCAGTTTTATAATTGAATGATGAAATTTTATATATATATATATATATATAAATTTTGTATTTATATATAAATTATATTTATATATACAATTATATATAATATATTTTAAAGAATATATATATATGATCTTTTAAATACATTTTTTTTGTTTTCTGACACTGAAAAATTAATGAGCTAATTTCTTTGCAAAAAAGGAAGAAAACAAGTGTATTTGGGAGAAGCCCACTTTATAACTTCGGTGAATGGGTTGTGTTCTGATTAAAGAATAATGCTTAGAACTTCATATTGTCAACACAAGGGAAATTAGCATGTCCATATTTGAATTTATTGCATCATTTGGCACACAGTATAATACCATAAATATGCTAGTACATGCCAACATAACAATTTGTGGCGTGAATCACATGTAATATTTTTTTCTGAGTTGGTTATAAAGCACATTTGGAAACCAAAATTAACCAGATGACTTTTTATGATGCAGTTGGACCGATCCACTGTAAGATTTAATTACATAATATGTCACACATAGCTGTGACAAAATACATATGAGCTTCCGAGATTTACCAGCTCAGCTGAAATGGAGATCCTTCGAGGTGACCAGAGTGGGCTGTAACAAGAATGTTGTCCAAAGCTGGCTCTTCTCTGAGTAAATGAGTCTATTTATATGTCCTGAGGCTTCTTTCTTAAACACTCAAATGCCACTTTCCCCAGCTCCCTTTGAGAGAACAGATATGCTCTGGAGAATTTTTTACAACAAAGCAAAACAAGCAATAAAAAACCAAACAGTTAATCAGAATCGCCTTGAAAAAGACTTGCGAGTAGTTGGTGAGCTCTCCCTACTTTAATCCCCCCCTTGTGTTTACAAAAGCTTCCGATTTTTTTGGTATCTAATTGCTAGCAAACAGCAGATAATAAAAAGCACTCATCAAACCAAACAAGATTTAAGTTCATTTTGTGGCTGCATTGTCTCCGTCTAAAAAATTCTATCTGAAATGTGCTCAATGAAAAGTCATTTTACACCTAGAGAGCAAAATTTAATTAGAATAAAGTGAGCGAGTTGCCAATACCATCAATTCAACAAGCATTTATTGAGTCTTACTGTTTACCTTTCACTGTGTGTGCAAGAAGATGTGAAGATATGGGAGAATAATTTTTCTAAAGGCTTATCTTTCTAGTACCTCTTTTTTGAGATTATTTGGTACTCTGGGGAGCAAACACTCTCATGGGCTACACAGGAGACCATGGGATGGAAGCTACTTTCTCACGTTTCTGTCCTGAGCATCATGCTCTAGTTCAGCCTGAGTATCTTAAAATGAGACTTGAATGAGGCCCCTCCCAGCCTGGGCCATATCTGCTGCCACTCAGCAACCCTCTCTAGCACGAGAGCTGCTAACTAGCTCTCAGGGCCTTCTTTTGGACGTGTTTGGGGGGGATGTAAAAAAAGATGGAACTGAGAGAACCCAGCTCATTATCTCAGTTTTTGTTTTGTTCCATTTTTGAAGGAAGCAACTCCTCTCTGCCAACCCCAGGGTGTTTTGTCTTCCAACTCAGAAACATGAAGCTGGTAGGGATGAGTGGTAAATATGTCAGTAAAGTTGACTCTTAGAATGCTTCTGGGGTGAAATAACACAAAGGGTTCCTATTTCCATACGGGAGTTAAATTTTGACCACAAATTCATTGCCAGAAGTTTAAGGGGAGCCAAAGCAGACATCATTGGCAGTTTCTCAAGAGACTGTCTGAATTCATCTAAATGCTCATAGGGGCAATTTGTTGTCTCTCACCCCCAACACCATCCTTGCAATTTCAAAACCGACCCCGGCCTTTTTCCAATGCTGTGGGACCAACTCTGTTCACGATGTCACGCTGATATTGTTCCCCGCGCGATATTCATCCTACGGAACTTGCCTCCTGTCCTAGGACCCCACTCCCATGTCATTTCATTTGGAAAGCCCTCTCTAAAGGTTTCTCAGCAGCCCCATTATTACAACCTATTATTGCAATTGCAGTAATACATTGGGGCTGTTTATTTTGTTTGTTTCTATCACCGGGTCTAAAGAACAGCTCAGCTTCCTCATCTGTGTGTCACTGGTTTCCAACACTGTGCCTGGTACAACCAAACTGCTAAACTGAAGAAAAAACAATCAACTATTATATACCCTCTGCAGGAGGTGTCTCATGGACTTACCAAATTCCAAACCCCACAGGAAGGGTAGGGGTCTTTGCCCTTAGGGTCTCTCAGTTATTCTTTTGCATGACAAATAACCATATTTACAAGGATTACCTATGGGAAATACCTATTTGGGTAAAAATAGAAAATTATATATTACACAATCATCTGTAAGCACGACACTCACTAAACAAAAACTCATTATATCACTCTATTCACTGCAGGCCTAGATCAGGTAAATTTCAGATGTTACCCAATCTCTGACATTTTAATTATAGATATACCCATCAAGAAACTATAGCAGAATGTCCTGCCACTGCCTAATAAGTTTTCCTAGTCCAGACTAAAGGCCCTACATACCAAAAATGTTAATAGCTTAGCAGGTATCTATACGATTCTCACGGGTGAGATTGTGAACTAAATTGCAGAAATGTTCAGGTTACATGCAGAATAAGAAGCTGAGCCACGTGCAAGCTTATGCAGCGCAGGGCAGGGGAAAGGGCTGCATTATGGAAAGCACAGACAGTATGCAGGTCCTGAGAGAGGAAGAGAAGGTCTGGTCAGTGACAATGTTAGAGTTCTTATGTCCCCAACCGTAGCACATCCCTGCCCTGGGGATCTGTGAAATATAGAGAAAAATATTGTTATAATAAAATCTGACCCCTTTTTTGTGAGCCAACTAGAGGTGTTCTCTTATCATGATTACCTCGAACAGCACATTTATGAAGTAAAAAATTGAATCCAATTATTGTTTTTTTAAAAAGTCAATATTTTTCAAGTCTGCAGTTTTACCATTATTTAGTATTTTATTGTTATACTACTTCTTGGGACCCTTGACTATGCTAGTATTCTGCTCCACCTGAGAAAACCATTGGATCACCCAACCTATTCATTTTGTAGACGGGGAAGCTTAACAGGTTGGCCAGATAACACCAAAATGTGAGTTAATAAGGCTCATTATCTCATACTTGGTCCTGAGAATTAGATTACAATGTTCACTCCCTGTTCTTTTATTAAGTTACCACTCAATGCCAGGTCTTCTCTTCCAGGTATGAATGAAGACTGGGAACAAAGAACGAGGGGATATTTTTCCATATTTGAAAACAAATAAACATAATTTTAATGATAAAACAGGCACTTGGAAGAAATGCAATTTCAGTTGTCTTTATGGCCTAGCACCAAATAACCCAGGCATGTGAAGAATATTTGCAAGTTTTATTTTATTGTATGTTAGAAAAGAGAATAGTGCCAAATTCTATTTTTCACTTCATTTCAGTCCACTACTGTATGGTGCTTCCTTGGCAGAAACTGAGTGCCTGAAAAGTAATTTATTGATAGTGGATGAATGCCGTGTGCTGGGCTCCAGCTGGCACGGCTCACCCCACCCCGACTGAGCACCGACTGGAAAGAGGATCAGCTGATAATGCTATGAGAGCAGTCTGCCCTTATTCCTAAACAGTCACAGATAATAGAGCATTGGTGCCAAACACGTTATGGGGGCAGTGCCTCTTTACAAGACTGGTGACATTAAATAAACAAAAATGAGTCCAAGATGTCCAGCCTTCCTCACTCCCAAATATATGTTTTATAATTATGTAAAAGTAATTGAACTGATGTCATCAGCCAAGCATTGTGTTGCCATGGGGATGGCCAGCTGATTAACTGATGCCTTGTACCCTGGGGAAAGAAACAGTTATTACAGTAAGTGGCACCCACTAGTAGAGAGGGTCCTTTCTGCAAAGGGTGCTTGATGCTTCCTAATGCTGTGCCCCCTTCTCCCCACAAATGGTTTGAATCTGATAGAGCTGATGGCCTATCCCGGTTCCTCTACCTCTTTGTGGTGTAAACTTTGACAAGTTACTCAAATGCTCTGAGTGTTCTCATTCTCTTGTGAGGCAGGGGGATCAATACGTACCTTATAATGCACTGTATGAATTAAATGAGGTAACATATAAATAGAACTTTAGCAAGTGACTGGAGTAAACTCAACGTTGAATAAGTGCTGGCAGTAGGTTGCCATGTAAATATCATCGCAATGATGGCAAACCTTTAAAAATGGCTGACTCCACGTGTTATTGAACTGCCAACTAAAGTATGTATAGGTATGCATTCTAAAGTATTCCTTTAGAATAATACAGACCTCAACATTGACTTTATGGTCTATGAAAAAGCAGCACTGGCATTATTTGGGGGTTTCTTAGAAATCTAGACTCACAGAACCCTCAGTATAGCTACAGAAACCAAATGTGCCTTTTTAATCATATTATCAGTTTTGTTGTATGTATGTTAAAGTTTGAGAAGAGCTACTAGATGGGATAATACTACTTTTTTTTTTTTTGCTGTTATTGGCCATCTGCTACATACCAGGTACTGTATTAAGTATCTTTATATTCATTAGCTTGTTTATTCTTTAAAACATGCAATGAAGGAAAGTGTTACCTTCCATTTTATTGATGAGGAAACTGTCAAAGAGATCAGAAAACACAATTTGATATTGCCTGAGCCACTCTCCAGAGTAAGGCTTTTCTTTTTCAAAGCTTTTAATTAAAAAGAAAAGGCTGAGGTGAGGGTAGGGGAGGGGGGAAATGGAGACAACTGTAGTTGAACAACAATAAAAAATGTTTTTTTTAAAGAATATATTATTTAATCTTACATGATTGTTTCAGCAGAGCTCCTAGTACGAAATAAAACTCTCAAACTGAAATATGCGCGGAGGGCAGGTATTCAAGGCACTATCAACAAGTGGTGGACAGGGTGTAGATGCGTCTTGAAGGAGAATCAACCGCAGTGAGCTATTACCCAGCGGGTATGAAGTAGATTAGAGCAGGCGCAGGTTAACGGAGCCGAGGGGAGAAGGGCTGTACTGAGGGGGGCTGAAACTTCGGTCAGCAACTCTACACAGCTTCGCAGCCAAGACGCAGAAACAACCACAGTGTTCTTCGATGGATGGATAGTTAAAAAAGATGATATTTATATATCAAAAAACTTTATGTATATATAAATATATCATCTTTATATATATCATATACATATATATATATATATATAATTGGATATAGAATATTACTCAGCCACAGAAAGATGAAATACCGCCATTTATGGACAACACAGATGGCTATGGAGAATATCACGCTAGGTGAAGTAAGTCAGATGGAAAAGGACAAGAACCGTAGGTTTTCATTCATATGTGCAATATGAAACAAAAAGCAACAAATGAACAGATACCACAAACAAACTCATAAAAGCAGAAGGGTGGTTAGCAGAAGGGGAAAGGGGCGGGAAGGTGGGGGAGGGGAAAAGGGGAAAATAGAGGGTAATGAAAGGAGAGGAGCCTTTGGGTGGTGAGCACACAATGGAGTAGGCAGTGTACTATAAAGTTGTACCCTGAATTGTATACGATGTCATTAACCATTTTTATCTCAACACATTTGACTTTAAAAAAGAATCTACGTAGCTGAGGCAACTTCCGTGTAACAAACAGGTGAAATAAATGGTCCCACCTCACTTCTCCCTTCCTAACTCGGCAGGAAGCCGGGGCAGGGGAGGCCACCCCACAGGTAGCGCACGTACAAACTGGCACAGAGAAGTGTGGAAAGAGGAGCTATACAGGGAGCACCCCAAATCCACACATGTTGTTTAACACGAATTTTACTAATAAAACGAAACCTGTACCATACATTGTGTAATGATGGGAAGTTAGGAAATCATAAAGTGCATGACAACAGAAATACAGAGAAATATATACAAAGATTGGAGGAAAATAAAGTTAAATACTAACATTTGTGTTGTCCACATGGGCGAAGAGTTATGTCACTATTTTAAACATTTTTAAATATGTCCATGTAATCTACTTGGTCTAGCGTATTTTATTATTTGTTGTATATCAAAGTTAATAAATTAATATAGCTAAAAACTCAAATAGTACAAAGGATTTATAATAAAAATATGAGGATTCTGTCCCAGTCTTCCCTCCATAAACTGGAGAGTTCCAACTCATTTAAGTGTTTCTTATAATGTTTTCTTCCATATATCTAGAGAAGATAAACTAATCCTCCTTGATTTATAAAATGTATACATTATTTATTGATCTCTTCCATGGTGGCTAGTTTGTTCTCTTACATCTCTTTCCCATTTCTCCTTCACCAGCATTCTACTAATACTTTCACATCATAATTACCATTTAAAATCAATAGTGTACACATTAATGTAAATTTTAATTATAACTGAGACAAGACGTTCCGAACACTTTTTTTTCTATAATTAGTGTTTACCTCCCATAAAAATTAAATCACCCAAAGCTGATCTCTTGCCTATGACCTTCCAGTAAAGGACTTTGCTTCCTCCTAAACTCCAGAATCTAAGCACACCAAAGACTTATGGCAAGGTCAAGGTCAAATTCCAACACTACAGGGAAGGAACTGGTGCCCTTCCAATCCTGTGTGGTGACACCATGACTTATCTCACCAGATCCCAGGGTTGCACCCTCAAAGCTTGGATCCTCGCTGCTTGATCATTCCACAGAGTGCTGAATTATCAAAACATGGCCAGGGGCAAGGTACTGCCACATTATATTTTACTATATTGAACCCCCGACGAGCATAGGTGAGGAGCTGATGAGTCCCATCTCGTGTATATTGAAATTCTCATAGCACAAACATCTGGTTCCCGCTCCCAAGTCTGGTCTCCAACCCTGCTAGGTCTCTCTGCTCTGTCCTTCAAAGTCACGAGCAACAGAGCTCACCTGTCTGCTGTCATTGTCCCCCGAGATTCCCTGTTTATGAAGCTTCTGTGTGTGTGTGTGTGTGTGTGTGTGTGTGTGTGTTTTCTCATCCACTTGCCATTCTCCTCATGTGGAGTCCTGTTTCCTGCAGTTCACGTAATTTTAAAATTAATTCCATAATTTCATGTAAGTACATTTTCCAATACATCCCACAAAGGAATATACAGATAATTCCTTAGCCCTTCCGTGGTTTGCTTTCTCACTTCGCTTATAATTACGCTGGACCTAGAAGTCTAAGACGCAAGTATTGTTTTCTGAGAATTCTGAAGGCACTGCTGAATACATTTTATTACTCACTATTACTGTTGACCTGTCCAATACCATATGCATTCACATTATTTGGTGCATGACCTCATAGTCTATTTCGAAGCCATTAAGGATTATGTCTCTGCCCTTGGTTTTTTAAAACTTCAGAGTCGTAACCTATGTGTGTGTGTGCGCGCACATGTGCAGGTGTGTGTGTGCAGGTGTATGCACAATAGTTTGTTTCTATTTAGGCTCTTGTTGATCCTTTCAAATTTCCTTCCCTTTATTTTGAGTTTTCTCTGAACCTTGTTGAATTAAATGTGAGCCTCCTGCTTAACCTTTTCATTTTCTTCTGCTTTCCCTATCTTTCTGTGTTTGGCTTAGTCTTTATAAGTTCTTTCAATATTACCCTTCAAACTTTCTAATATAAGAATTAAGTGTGTATGTAATTTTTTAGGTTGAAGCATTCTTTAACGTTTCTTTTTTTTTTGTTATTATGTTCTCTTTGCATTTTATCAGGTTCTGCTTGCCTGTATCACTCTCTCTCATGTTAAAGGATTTCCTCAAAAATCTGGTGATTTCTGGCTCTCCATTCAATTCAGAACTGAACCTGTGCACAGGGGCAGCATTGGCGACCCACCGTCCTCCAGGGGTGTCTCTGTGGAGGTACTTATTGGGGTCACTCAGTCTCTCTACAGAAGAATCTCTGATTTCTTGCTTTGGTGTGCACAAACCATGCTTCCTAAGTGTTGTGGCTAGGGTGAAGAGTGAGGAAGCTGTCCCATAGCGGAGTACACCGACATTACTTTTTTCACTTTTCTTTACCTATCCCACATCTTCCCCGCCTCTGCTTCACTTTTTGACTAATGTGGCTCACTCCAGATATTTTGATCAAATATCTCTACATGTCGGAACAAGCTTCTTCTCTCTCTAGCGAGGCAAGTCAGTGGGAGAGGAAGGAGTACTCTCCTGGGATGGTGGGATGGAAGCGAAACCTGAGAGATGCCACCTGCTCTGTCAAACAAAACACAATTAAATACATGTATATACAAAGAACTCCCCTGTGTTCACACCTTCCCCAATGTTCCTCCAAATTCTGAGCCCCTCGGGGGTTCCTCAGGGCAAATGGCCTGGTTTCTTAATGGCCTTCCTTCTCAGAAGCCACTTATGTTTTAGCTTCCTCCCTTCTGTGACAGTTACAGCCCTTCCACCTGTATACTACCTGCCAAACGTGTGGAAAAAATCAGTCTGCTCTTTTCTCCTCACCTGTCTCATAGGCATTTGGACAAACAGTGATTTTTACCCACCTTTTTCCATCAGTGTAGTGAGATTTTAGGATGGAGAAAATATTAAATTTGCATGTGGCTAATACCCTGCATTACATTTATAATGAAAAATTATACAGTATGATTAAATAATGGAAGAAACAATGAATTGATTTCAGACTAAAATGATTACATTTGACAGGAAAATGGTAAAATATGTAATGGGGTACATAGAAGCCACATGGATCTTCTCTTAGACCAAGAGAAAATGTAAGACCACACAACATATAGATGTGAAAATATATGGCTAACATAGAAAAACTGATTCACTTCTCTATATCATAAAAACATATGGGCCCTGGCTCAGTGGATTGAGTGCTGACCTGCGAACTCAAGGGTCATCAGTTCGATTCCTAGGCAGGGCACAGGCCTGGGTTTCAGGCCAGGTCCGCAGTAGACAACCACACATTGATGTTTCTCTCCCTTTCTTTCTCTTTTCCTTTCCCTCTCTCTATAAATCAATAAACAAAATCTTTGAAATATATACCTGAGAAAAGGAAACATGTTTTTTCACCTTTAAATTATCTTGCTTAATAATGGAAGAAGGGCAAGACACCAACAGGCACATCCTGATAAGAAAAGGTAGATATAGCAATATGGAAAGATAATATGACAGAATTAATAAAGAGTGATTTTTATACTATTTGTTTTATTCATCCTGATTCTGGCAATCTGTCTTATAGAGTGTTAGGGAGAGGCAAATATTGTAATAATAAAGTATATAGTATGAGTGGAGGAGGAAAGGAAGGTGGAAAGGCAGAAAAAGCAATGAAAGAAAAAATTTTATACAAGTTAACAACCATGCCTTTTTACTATACAGCACTAGTAACCTGAGTATCAAAAACTACATAAAGTTGTTGAAAATAATGATTTCATACAGAAAAAAATACCACCTACTAATATTAAGTTTTAAAAGTTAAGCACAAAATTATATTATGCATGCAACATGACCAAAGCCATTTCAGAATTAACATGAAAAGAGCTAAGAAAAAATATATTAAAATACATTCAATGGCTGGGTTTTCATGGGGAAACTTTATCTTTCTATTCTTCTGTATTTTTCAAATATTGTCTGAACAATTATTTTACTTCTATTTGAGAAGAACAAGATCAACTTTGGAAAATGGTGTTAGAAAAAAAAAAAACAATGATTTTTTTGAAGGGGGAAAAAGCAATGCAGGCCTCTGCTGTCATGGCCTCTCACACACACTGGGAACACCAGCTGCTGCGCAGGCAGCAAGCTCCTGGCTGCTGACTCGCCCACTCCTCACTCCCTCAGTGGTCGAGAGGCTGGGTCTTAGCGTTCTTGTCCTACACTAAGGTTTGTCAGCCTTGGAACTCTTGGCATTCTGGGTTGAATGAGCAGTTCAGCAGCTTCCCTGGTTTTCTACCCATTGCACCACCAGTAGTACAGGTTCCCATGACAACAAGAAGCATCTCCAGTCATTGCCAAAGAGCCCCTAAGGGGCAAACTCACTACCATTTGCAAATAATTGCCTTGCTAGTTGTGTGAATATTGCTAGTTATTAACTTTTTGATCTCCTTTTATAGAATTAGCCTACTAACATATTATTCTCAGAGTTGTTGTAATTATTAAATGTGCTCAATGGAGCTAAGCGCATTGTCTGGTACATTATCTGGTAAACATTCAGAATTCTTGGCCGCGATGAGAAAACAATTATTCTCGTTATAGTCACTATTGTGATTGTGACGGGTTAAAGGGTATTCCTCAAAAATGTGTGTGTTGAAGTCCTAACCCCCAGTATTCAGAATGTAACCTTATTTGGAGCTAGGATCTTTACAGAAGGAATCAAATTAAAATGAGATAATTAGGGTAGGTCCTAATTCAGTATGATTGATGTCCTTATAAAAGTGGTAAATTGGAGACAAACATGCAGCTAGGTAAAACATGACATGAAGATGAAGGCAGCTATTGGGGAAATGCTTCTCCTAGCCCCACCCCACTCCCAAATACCAAAGATTTCCAGAAACCACCAGAAGCTAGATGAGAAAAATGGAGAAAATGGGCAGCCTTGTAAAGGAAGCAAAACTGTGGACACCTTGATTTTGAACTTCTAACCACCCAGAACAATGAGAATAAATTTCTCTTGTATAAGTCACCCTGTTTGTGGTACTTTGTTATGATAAGTCTAGCAAACTAAGACATTTATTATTATTTGTAATATTATTATTACTTTATTGCTATTGTCATTACTATTTCTCCACTAATTCACCTATTTTTCACAGCAGCAGATTTCTATGCAGATGTTAGTAGGGGGTTAGATGTGCTTTTCACTTTGCAGTAAAAGATAAGATAAAGTAAATAAAACTACTCAAATTTCATTGTGGTTCTTCAACAGCCGGCATCAAGATTTATTTGGAAAGTATAAAATGCTGCTGGATTCTGATTTAGGTTATAGAGGACAAAGAGTTAAAATGCCAAATCTGTAGAATCATTAAACTTTAGAAAGAGTCTCAGAGACCTGAACAGTGAATAAATTAGCAGAACTAGGCAAGCAGCATTTTTAACCCATTCATCTACTGATGGGCACATGAGCAGCTTCCAAATCTTGGTTATTGTAAATAATGCTGCAATGAATATAGGGGTGCATACAGTCTTTTAAATCAGTGTTTTGAGTTTCTTTGGGTATATTCCCAGAAGTGGAATCACTGGTCATAAGGAAGTTCCATTTTTAATTTTTTTAGAAAACTTTATACTGTTTTCCACAGTGGCCGCGCCAATCTGCATTCTCGCCAGTGGTGGTGAAAAAGGTGAAGGAATTAGGAAGAAAAGCAAACAAGCAAACAAACTCATAGACACAGACAACAGTGTAGTGATTACCAGAGGGAAGGGGATGGGGTAGTAGAAGATAAAGGTGGGATAAACAGCGATGAAGCAGATTTGACCTGGGGTGCTGCACACACAATACAATATACAGATTATGTATTATAGAATTGCACACCTGAAACCATATAGATTTTTAACTATTGTCACCCCAATAAACTAAGTAAATTTTTTTTAAATATACACTAAGTAGGTGCTGCAAGGTTCTGAACTTAAATTGCCAAACTCTGTAGTGATTATTATTCCCTTCTTTATGTGTGTTTATTTGTTGAGAAGTATGTATATAGAGGGTGACATACACAGCAAGGAAATCCCTCCATTACATCTTCATGGTGATTTTATAATTCTTAATTCAAGTATTTCTCCCTACTAGAATATGAGCTCCTTGGAAACAGAGATGGTGTTTTATATATCGCATTAATTCTAGCACTTAGTCCAAGATCTCAGCCAGAATAAGTGGAAGTGAATGTTGGTTAAATCAACAGATGAAAAATTATCATCAGGTAGCAACAAGAAAATCACCTAAATAACCTAATGGCGGTATAATTATGAGAAAAGCCCCCAGAAATTTCTACTGAAATATTTTCCTGACCTAGATGAATTCAGATGGTCCCAGGCCCCTCCTCCCCACTCCAGCCCACGCCTCTGCATCTCTTTCTCACTTCTCACATAAGCAGGATCCTAAGAGGCACTCAGTAAACCTTCCACGGCTTTGGAGATGTATTCCCAAAGAAGCGGTGCTGTGAGGAGAATGACCTCTTGCTGAATTCCACTCACTTCTGACAGGGGCTTGCACTATTCCTTGAAACAGTGGGAGCCCCAAAATAGCAGCCAAGAAGTACAGCCACTGCAGAGAGATGCCTCTCCCCGCTGACAATGCCAGGGTTTTCAGAATGAAGCTCATTGATCCTTGGCAAGTGAATGTTCCAATTGTGAATTCTCACACCATGATATTGAAGTTTAAAGTCCATCGTGAAAACCTTGTGCCTAACCCACTACTGAAACAGTTGATGAGGCTTCCCCATCCTCTGCTGATGTATTCCTGGAAAGGCTCCCCTGCCCCCCTTAGGATGTGAGTGAGCTCATTTGAAGCGAATCACGTAGTTACCTATCTCTCAGGGAAGCAGACCCATTAGGCAATGACCTTGGAGGAGGGGAGAGGCCAGGCTCTCACTTGCCAAAATGAATTGCTGGCTAAGATTTCTGCTTTGGAATCTCTTAAGGTAACGTCAGCTTCATAAAGTCAGTTGTTATTAAAAGTTAGAAAGTATATTATTGTTCACTGCATTTTCTAAATGTAACCAGAGATGTGATTCAGGATCATAGCATGTCGTGTCTCAGAGATGCCTCAGAAATAACCGGGCGGCGTGGGTGTACTTGAACTCCGGGGGCAGACGTTCCTCTGTGAGGCTTGGCTACGCTCCTACCACCACCAGAAGGCGCTGTTGCCAATTCTCACACACAGCTAATAACTTGGTTTTCGGCATAATGTCCTAATGGCTGTGGATCCACACAGATTGTGTGGGCACGGAAATCATTCTCGGTGACGGGAACGATCACACCTCCCCTGCAAGCGCTCTGGTTGAGATTTCACTGGTATTTATTAAATGTCTATTATATGGCAGGCACGCTCGTGCATTTCCACGTGGTTGCACTGAACTTTCACGACAATTTTGGAAGTTTCCGATAGTGTTCTCGTTTTTTGGAAATGATGACATTTAACCACTTACAATTTCAGTATTTTGCCCAAAATCCTAAAGATGAAGGAGCAGAGAAAGAATTAGAGACTGGTTTCCTGATTTCTAATCCTAATCTTATACCCTGAGCACTTCACATGGGACTTCTCACTCATTCTGTTTATTTGCTGGGACTTAACACACTGTGTTCAGATGATGCCAGGTGATTTCTGTCCATGATCTCTATTTCCCAAACTTCTTCGTATGTAATCTTATAAATATCTAATGTATTAAAACACAACTTATTTCTGCCGTTAATAAAACTAGGGGTCGGCCAGTTACCACCACCTCTGTAAACAGAGCTTCATTGGAACTCAGCCACATTCATTACTTTTTTCCCTCTTGGCTGTCTTCGTCCTGCAATGGCAGAACTGCAGTTGCAGCAGAGACTTGAAAGCCAGCAAAGCCTGAAATATTTAAAATGGGTCCTTTCCCAGAGTCCTGCCACAGAGTTGAGAATTCCGCCCCTGAACACACCCCTTGTATTTGGTGTTACTCCACTTGGGTGTCTTCTTTGCTTTACAGTACCAAGATGGCCCTGGATAGGTGGATGTACTGTGCACACTGTAAATCAATGTATTGTCTAAGGCGTTGGCTCACCACTGGTTCAAACCATAAGAGATCGGTCACCCACGGGGATGTATAGAAGTGAACTTTAAAATGTTGACTAATCCTTTTTCAGAAAAGAGCTGGGTAAAAACAAATGTTTGCATATGAAGCTAGCTAGCTAGGTAGCTAGCCATCTACCTATCTCCCTTCCATTGCTCATGCCCCATCTTTTTTCCCAGCCCTTGCTGCAATAACAAGCTTCGCGAGTGTTCATTCAGAAAGGCACAGCTCATGGGACCCACACTGCTCTCTCTTGCTGTCCTAAAGTTTCTCTGATGTCACAGTATGGCCTATGATAATGACTGATTTGATGATATATCCTTAGATTGATTTTTTTCTTCTTCCTCATTTTCCCTTTCTTGTGCCTCACTCCTAATCTCCAGGATCTCTTCCCAGAATAAACTAACTGCATTTACACACCCACTCGAACACACAGGACATAGAACGGTGCATGTGCATATGTTACATATACTTAGAGTTGGCAAAGGAGAACTTGAAGCCATTTCCCCTTACTGTGGCCATGGTATCCTTCATCATGTCTATAGTTTCCCATCACCGTTAGATGAGCTATTTGAATCCTTTTCAAAAGAGCAGTTTAGAAAATAACTTCTAGATATTCAGATATGCCACTGGAAACAAAAGCCATGTTGAATACCCAGTATGCAAACTATATCACGTGGCCTCAATGTAGTGGGTGTGGGTGGTGGCGGAGGTGGGTGGGGGTAAGTACTCATAGGCACGCACAGACACTAGAATATCACACAAAATGAATTTCCAATAATATGGCTGTCTATTCCAGTATATGTGGAAAATACTGTAATTTGCAATGGCTGGGTGGCTCAGTTGGTTGGGGCATCAGCCCAAACACCGAAAGGGTGCAGGTATGATTCCCAGTCTGGGCAGGCACCTGGGTTGCAGGTTCATTCCCAGGCAGGGTGTGTACAGGAGGCAAGCAATCAATGTTTCTCTTTCACATTGATGTGTTTCTCTCTCTCTCCACCCCTCCCCACCCCCCACTCAAAAATCAATAAATACATCCTCAGGTGAGGCTCTTTAGGAAAATACTGTAATTTGACGTTACATAATGAAATATTTCTGTCACAATACATAAAAGAGTTACTTGAAATCTCGCTACGTAAAAATGTCGATGTGGCATATATATAAGATAAAACACAAAACAGGGAAATTTAAAATAAAACAAAATACTAACATAAAAACGGCGCTATGCTTTTGACCGAGTGTATGTGATTAGATTTATTATAATTCAGTGTGTCCAACCATTGTTGCTAGGATGTTATATTTTACAAATTATGAACATTACTCTTTATTTGGGAGGGGGTGGAAATGAGGACAACGTAAAGAGCACTTCATTATGAAGTTGCGGTTTTGTGAAAATACTAAAGTTTGTCCTGGTGGCACAATGTCCCCTTCCAGTGAGCAGCAAGATAGCATTTATCAGTCAGGTGCGAATGTCACTGGCGTCACCCAGCATAATAGACAATAGATTCCACTGCAAGTGGAGAGCGCACACAGATATGCTCTTCAAAATGATGTTTCTTATCCTCACCTTTCATAAAACCTGATGCCGTACTATTATATCTTTACTCTGTGAAAGTATTTTCATGTCAGCCCCAGAAATTGCCTCTTCCTGCTATAACGCCTCTCCTTGAGGTGCAAAAGAGAGGCTTCTGGAGGAAATATCGTCCTCCAACCTGCGTTAGTGTGATGGAGAGATTATGCAACATACAGACAGACTGCCAGGTCTAAGTCTGGGGTATGTGAGTGTGTGTGAGTCCTTCTCTGACTCTATTTCGTTCTCAGTGGATTAGTTTTCTATTGCTGCTGTACCAAATTGCCGTGAATGTAGGGGCTTAAAGCAACACTATTCTTGCACAGTTCTTTAGGTCAAATGTCAGACACAAATCTCATTGGGCTAAAATCAAGGTACTAACAGGTTACATTCCTTTCTGGAGGCTTCGGGGAAGAATCAATGGCTCTGCCTGTTCTCTTTTCTAGAGGCCGTCTGCATTCCCTGGCTCCGGACTCTGCTGCTCTGTGCTCAGAATCAGCAGCACGGCATATCCCTGACCATCTTTCACAGCCATATTTCTTTCTAAACACACCTGGGAAAGGGCCTCCACTTTTGAGAACCTATGTACTTGTGTTGGGCCCACCAACCCACATGTAAATGGGATGTTACCCAGAGGACTCTTTCCATCCCATAGTCCCTAATCTCCATCACATCAGAAAAGCCATTTTCACTGTGTCAGAGAAAAGAGCGACAGCTTCTGCACATTAGGATGCGGTATCTTTATGGGGAGGGGCATGATGCTTCTTACCACACTCAGTACAGAAATAAAAACTGTCTGTCATAGAACTACATGATTAATTTAATAAGACAACATGGGCAAAGTGCCTCCCATACTCTAGTCCACAGTGGATGACTTACAAATGTAAGTTATTTTTCATTTTTTCCATCCCCTTCCAGGTATTCAATCACTATGAAGTTTTTATGACTCAGATGTATAAGTATACTGAAGTGCATGTTGAAGACCAACTGCCATCAAACCCTGGTTGATGGTACCAGCCTAAAGCAGGCATAGATTAAGGAGCGTTTAGGCAAAAAGAAATATTCACGTGCACAGAAGTTGCTGGTCCGCTAAAATGAGAATGTTCTATACAACAAACTGATGCTTTTTATCTCCATTATTTATAGAGTCTCACTAATCACCTGTTTTCATATCAGTTTCACTATTAGGGACATTCTTAGGGGGTAGCATGTTTTTCTTATTTAGTACGGTATTTCTGTACTAGGTATTGTTATGAATATATGTGCATGTAAAGAATGTTTTTATCATAAATACTATCAAAGAGAAGTATGTATAGAATGCATAACATATTTATATAATACTTCACATAATAAATATATATTATGCAATGTAAAAATATACACATGTGCGTATATATGCATATTCATGCAAATAGATACACTATGTTTGATTTATTCACATATAATACCTGTGTTTAATTTCTTCAACTATTCTTAAGACAATCCAATGTTTTAGAACAACATTTTTCATACATTAAATGCTCACTACTTAGCTATTATATATGTGAGTTTACATACGCATGCTTGATTTTCCATCTTTTTCCTTAATATGTGTCATGGCTTTTATTCCTGCCAAACACCTGAATCCCAAAGTATAGTAAAATGATTGTGATCTTAAACTGTCAAATTTTGAAGTAATTTATTTCATAGCAATTGATAACTGTGTCTAGTGGAAGGCAAAGATGGTCTTTAACTCCTAAACAATCCACGAAGGCACCGGGGTGAAAGGTAATATTTCAGGCTATGCTTCAAGTTAAATAAAGGTTGGGAGTATAATGACTATACATCCTCAAAGTGGAAAGATAGAACCCTAAGTTTTAAATTTGGTTTGAAAGATCACTGGCTCTATGAGACTTCAAAATAGCAAGGACATACACATGTGGTGTGATTTTTGTGTATTAGCAGGGCCTAGCATGTAGGTAACAAGGAAGGGAGGGAAGGAGGGAGAAAGAGAGGGAGGGAGGGAAGGAGGGAGGAAGGAAGAAGGAAGGAAGGGAGGAAGGAGGGAAGGAAGTTTAGATGAATGTTTAGGCTGAAAAGAAGCAAATAAAATGGAGGTCAAACAAACCAGTGTTTCACTCATCAGTTTTCTACTAATTGAAAAGGCCACTTCTTGGAATCTGTCTTCTAACAAACATGATACCATATTTTTAAAACCACCAAGATGCCCAAGATGCAATGTAAGTTTTGTACAAACTGTAGTGCCTTTCGAGGACAGCTTTCAAGTAAATGACAACTTCCATGTATCTAGCTATTTTCTGAAAGTATCCATCAAAATTTCCTAATGTTAACTCAACTTACTGCAGAGCATGCAGCATGGTGAGTAAACAGCACCGTTTGTGTTCAGGGCTCTTTCCATTGTAGCACATTCTGCTCCTTTTCATTAGAACCCCTCACTCCCTTTCCTTTTCTACGTCATGGTAAACTCATCCTCTGTCGCTAAGAGTTGGTTCGGCATAGAGTACTGGCTCCTGAGCTGTGCCCTGGATCCAGATCCGGCTTCTTTCATTTAGTGGCTGTGAGACACCGACAAAGACATTGAACCTCTCCTGGCTCCTGTTTTATCCTAATGTGCCCAAAACTGCATTAATCATTGAAGTACACTGCTATCATAAAGAATTGAAAAGTTGATGTACATAAAGCAATTAGATGAGTAACAGTGCAAGTATGAACTCAAGACTTGTTCAGTGTTAGTGAACTAAAATCCAGCACTTTGTGGAGGACTTTTTGGATTCCTCACATCAGCTTCTCTCCCATCACATCTTTTATGACAGCCTATTTTGAAGCATCTGTCATAATATAATATCACTGTTTCATAATTATTTGTTTTCAAGCCTGTCTCACTGACTAGAGATTAAAGCTTTGAAATGGAGTCTAACTTAGTTATTGTATTTTTGATGGCTTGAGCAGTGTGGGACAGATTAGGTACTCCTACAACAGAATCCAAATAAATGAGTGAAATTGATGCATCTGTCACCATATTTGAGGCTGGTTAAGATTTAGCAGGGTTAAAGGTTAACCCTGTATATATAAAATATACATATAAGGTTAAGTGTGTGTGTGTGTATGTATGTGTGTATGTGTGTGTATATATATAATTATGTATATATATCTCCAACTAAAACTTTGTCTTTAAATTTTATTTTTTTAAGGTTTTATTTATTTATTTTTAGACAGAAGGGAAGGGAAGGAGAAGGAGAGGGAGAGAAACATCAATGTGTGGTTGCCCCTCATGTGGCCCCCACTAGGCACCTGGCCCGCAACCCAGGCATGTGCCCTGACCGGGAATTGAACCGGCCACCCTTTGGTTCGCAGCCTGTGCTCAATCCACTGAGCTACACCAGCCAGGGCAAACTTTCTGTCTTTATAAATCCATATATATATATATATATGAATTTAATATAAAGAAAAAAGTATTAGAAAAATGTAGCAGCTGAAATCAAACAGAGCAGGATTATAACAAAGTCTGACATGAAGCATTTACAGTCTGACCTTCGAGAGATAAGTGACAAACTAGAGTTTTTCTCTCTTTTCAACCTATGTTGCATCAACGTGAACATTCATATAAAATGTATAAGGGCCTGACACCCTGATGACACCTAAAACCTGAGAGCTATTCCATCGGCATGGCCAGAAGTTACAAGCCTTGGCTATTCATAGAAACTCTTTATAGATCCTTCAGCATAAACAATCTTGCCCTAGACAGGGCCACATTATTATTCTGTTTTGTTTTTTTTTAAACAAAAGTAGTGGAGTAATTTACTGCCTTTCAGATAAGCTCAACTTTCATATATTGTTTCCTGGG
This sequence comes from Micronycteris hirsuta, assembly GCA_004026765.1. Classification (NCBI taxonomy): domain Eukaryota; kingdom Metazoa; phylum Chordata; class Mammalia; order Chiroptera; family Phyllostomidae; genus Micronycteris; species Micronycteris hirsuta. The sequence continues at coordinate 121,462 of PVJI01001794.1, read as the reverse complement.
GCCAGGGAAGGTATCGGTGGGAAAGCAACTGGCAGAAATAGATAGGAATGTTTGCTCTCCGAGTGTCTTCGTGCTTTTGACAGGATGGTGCCACCAGCAGACGCCTCAGCACCCGTGAGGGTCACTGTCCTGCTGGCACTCCCCACCGGTGCACCGGGATAGGAGAGTGGCTTCCCGCATATAAAAAGTCTTATGTTTGTCCATTTATTCCAAGGGATTGAGAAATCCCAGGTCCTGATTTTACTCTAAGTATTCATCTGCCACTGATATGAACTCATGTGAAAAGGTTTACCCTCAAAGAAGAACTCATCATCATGAAGGAAGGTGCCATGAGCACAGATCCATATGACGTGTTTTGCATGCATCCTATTAAACTCATACAAAGACCCCGTGACTTAGATTCTGCTATTATTTGCATCAGTTTGTAGAAGTGGGTCCTGAAACTTGGAATGCTACATTTATATGCACAGCAATTAAGAAGTAGAAGAGAAATTTGAACTCAGAGCTTTCTTAATCCTAAAACCCTGCCATTGAATTAGACTTGTACTATTATAATTAATTAATTTTCATATATTAGTGGGAAATAGAGCTAGTCTAGAAATTGAGTGAGGTGGGCTAAATGCCCTTATTTTTAATCGGAGAGTGAAGGGCTGCGTGCTAGGAGGGTGGTCAAAGAGGTAAAGTCCACAGGAAAACTTTTATCTCAGTGCCATGGAGGCTAAAAATTACAGTGTATTTGGGTTTGGGAGATAGGGGTCCTTTTCGCCCCTTTAGAGGAGCTTGGGGAATACTTTAGGTTTCCACAGATCCTGACTGGAAATGGACAAAGAGAAATCTACATAAGTTCAAGATGATCAGACCATAATTGAAAGTATAAATTCTGCTCCAAAGGCATTTATGTAGAAGAAATAAAAACACACATCCACTCGACAATATGTGCGTGAATGTTCATAGCAGCTGTATTTATACCTGCCCTGAACTAAAAAGAACCCAACGGTCTATCCACAAGTGAATGGATGAACACATTGTGGTATATTTCTACACTGAAAAGCTACTCGTTCAGCAATAAAAAGAACTGCTGAAACACAGGACAACACGGACAAGTCTCAGAACCACTATGCTGAGTAAAAGAAGCAAAACAGAAAAGAGTAAATGCTGTATGATTCACTCTAGTTTGTTTTTGAGAGTGTGTGTGTGTTGAATGCAAAGGACACAACTCTTTTTTTATGTTAAAGCAACGTTATGTATCTTGACCGAGGTGGTAAAAACCTGGGTGTTATGGAATGAATTGTGTCCACACAAAATTCATACGCTGAGTCTAATCCCCAATGTGACTGTATGGGAGAAAGAGCCTCAAAGAAGTCAGTAACGTAAAGGTCTTAAAGGTGGCGCTGTGATCCAGGAGGGGAAATGTCTTTATAAGGAGAGACAACAGAGAGCTCACTTTGTCTTCCTTTTAACCATGTGTGGACACAGGGAGAAGGCCACCATCTGCAAGCTAGAAAGAGACCGCTTACCAAAAAAACAAAAAAAAACAAGTAGACCAGAACCTTAATCTCAAGGTCTAGCCTCCGGTAGTACGCGAACATAAATGTCTATTGTTTATACCACCCCGTCTGACAGCAGCTGAAGCTGACTGATAGAATGAGTATTTACATTTGTTAACACTAAGTGAACTCTGTATTTAAACATATAAGATTTACTATATATAAATCACACTTCATTAAAGTTGATTGTGTTATAGAGACAGGTCACTAAAAGAAAGGTGATTGATTGAGGAAGACGAATGAAGAGGGATGGCAGAATGGCTAGTTACTATTCATCCATGAGTGTGGTGGGAATACCAAACAAAAACTAATTTGAGCTATTGGCAGAAGGTGGGGAATGGGCTCGAAAGCACCCCTATTATCCAGACACCGTAACAAACGTATTCTGGAGTTTGCTAGATTGTGTTGTGGTGTCAAGATGGATGGGTTTGGGGTGAGGTCCTAGTTTCTGGAGTAAGTGACTAGGTGACTGGTAACATTTATTTGAAATACAGGGAACCGTATAACATGCGGATTGGGAAGAAAGATACACTTATTTTGGGTATGAGAGGTGGAATTGTCCTGGGGGCATTCAAGAGGAGTTAACTTTTATGGCACTAGATACAGAGCTCCAGATTTCAGAATGAGTTCATACTTGCCCATAAATTAGAGTCATTACTATAAAAATGAGAGTGGATGAGATCACCCAGTTGGAGATGTTAGAGAAGAGAAAGAAATGATCTGAGAAGCCGTAAAAAATGAGTATTTAAGAGACAGAGGAAGTGAAGCCCACGAAGGAAGCAAAGAGAGATAAAAAGAACAAGGAAAGGAAAGCAGTTTCCCAGAAGTCAGGGTAAGAGAGCGTTTTGCAGAGGGCAGCAGGAGTAACATCAAACGTGGCTGAAAGGCCCAGTCAAAGAATCCATTTAGGTTTGAAGCACAATTTATTAAATTTGGAACTAAAAATAGGGACTTGCCAGGGAGAAAAGAAAGAAACTTTGGTCTAAAAAGCTAGAATATCTGCATTCACATCCAGCCTGCAGGTAAGTTACTGTAGGACACAGAGTCAATTTAGTCCCGTGAACCTGAAAACCGTTTTTCAAAAATGGGATGATAGAAGCAAGTCGCAGAGGAATGGGATGCAATCCTGAGTGTGGAAGCAACTTCCTACTTCTGATACTTTTTTCCCATATAAGCTATTTAATATGCTACTCTACCTTTAGAGAGAAGAGTAATATATAAGCAATATAATTATTCTAGTATGTCTTCAGTCAGGCGTGGCTCAACGATGTGGCAGTACCAAAATGCCAAAAATATTTTTTTTCATGGCTTCGCACAACTACATTTATTTCTCACATCCCTGTACCTAACATGCATGGGTGGTGGGTTTGGGTCTACACCTTCACTCCAGGCCACCTCATGACCTTATGGTATCCTATGATATGCTACCATGCGCTAATGCCTTCAGGCTCTCGGTTTCAAGGAAAGAAAAAGCTACAGCATCAGTACTGACAATTAAACATCTGTCCTGGAAGTGACAGGACACTTCTTTTCATCTATTCGATGGACATAATTAGGAACTTAACCATTCCCAACTTCAAAGGTTTAGGGAAATCCACTGTTTCCATGTGCTCTCAAGGGCAGAAGGATTAGAAATATCAGGAATAAGTAAAATTCCCATTGTAATATTTTTAAATGATAATAGGATACAAGTCTTACAGAAAGATGCTCAACAGAGACACGTGCATTTATGGCATCACTCAAAGCACAACTTTCTTTTGTTCCCCACTTTGTCGCTTACAGAATCTAACGATGCCCATAAACTTGTTAGAGAAGCGGAATACTCTCACATATAGTATATGACTGGTCGTAGGGAAAAACTACAGTGCGGAGGGAAGAACCTGGGTGTCAGGTGATATAGGCATGAATTTCAATTCTGGATATGTGTTGTAACTAGCAGAGCCCAAATACTTAAACTTTCCAAGATTTGCCATTTTTGCTTACATAATAAAGACACTATAAATCCCTCAGAATTGCTACTTTTGAACATGAAATGAGATAAAGAAAATCCTTGAGTATGACAGCTTACACATGAATGCTATAGCAATTTTTTCATTTACTTCTTTTTTCTTGCTATATCTTGCCCAGTCAAATCCACTAGGTTTAGACATAATTTTGTATCTTTATCCTGCACTTATAGAATAGGTTCATCTTAGCTCCCTTGCACAGTGAATTGAAAATATGTTTAAATAAACATATGTTGGATATCAGGAGAAATAGTCCTATACAGAGGGGTGGGCATAAGGAAGTTTACAGTTGTGTGTGAAACACAGCATTTATTCTTATATTATTATTTACTCACTAATTACTGTATTATTATTATTAACCTACTTTTGCCCACCCCTGTATATTCTAGTGGGTCACATCTTGGCTGAACCTTAAATTAAACTGGTAAGATTTTGATTAAAAACTATCCGAACACACCTACAGAGATTTTGATCTAATCAGACTGAACTTAGTCTAGTCTGCTTGTCTTGTTTTTTTTTTTGTGTGTGTGTGTGTAGTTTGTTTGAAAGGATAACTATTTTCTTTTACAGATAAGAAAACTGAAGAACACAGTGGGAAAGTAACTTGCCGAAGTTACATCAAGAAGACCCAGACCTAGGAATCCTAAACTAGCGCATCTCAAATTGAACGTGTGTATGAATTGCTGGAAATGTTGCAGAAGTTCAGATTTTCATTCAGTAGTTCTAGGTGGAGCCTGGCATTCTGCATCTCTTGCTTTTTTCCTCCAGCATTATTTATATACAATTGATGTAAGACACTGTGTATGTTTAAAGCACGCAAGTGTTAATATGATACACTTCTATATTGCAATTCTAACAAGCTCCCAGGTTATGCTGATGCTGCATTATAAAGGTGCAAGATCCTAAATTGTACCCATACTCCAAATGATTAGCTCAGATGCAGACATTATCGACAATAATCCCATTGTCCCAATTAGTTGAAAGATAGAGAAAGCTCTAATTTCAGAAGTGTGATTTTGTTCCATGTTTCCCTAAACACAACACAGGAATAGCTTGCTATATTTTCTTGGGAAAGTTTTGGAAATGTTTCAATGAAGACTGTGGTTACTTTAACTATGAAATAAAAAATAACAATAGATGTCTCATGATTTTGACAAAATGAAGTAAACAAAAAGATGTGCAAGTACTTCAAAGTGAGAAATATTTCAAATTGTGAATGAGATGGCAGTTAATATATACTGTTCACATTTTTACATAATTGTGCTTTGGATAACATTTTAAGTATGCTATTGTATATGGCTTGTAGATATTTCAATATCTATGATGTTTTAAATTAATCTCCCTTTTTTGGATGAGAATTGGGAGTAAAACCTAGATGCAGATCAAAGCAGTCAGTGGAGTATCTTTCATGAGTTTCAAGAAAGATTAACCATGGTTCTTGGTTTAACCCGCATTCACTGTTCCTCCTTTGAAACTCCTAATGACTCCTCATGGCCAACAGTATCTAGTCTCACAACTAGTTAACAGAAGTAAGATTGATATCCTACTGTATTTCAGTTCACCCATGCAGTGTCCTTTCATATTGCTGCCAAGAAAGCTGCAGGCATTTATTCAATCATCAAAATTACTCTCATATCTGTTCCAGGTAGGTTACTGTTCCAGACAATGAGAAGACACAGATAAATAAGAAAATTCCCCTTTCTCAATGGGATTATAGTATTCCTCCAGAGCTAGACAGATAACTGAACATTAGAACCTAGCAGGGGAAGCTACAGACAAGTATTGGGACAACAGAAACAGGCATTTAAATTAGACTAGCACACTAAGATGAATAAATGCTAGAGATCTGCCTTACAACACAGTGGTTGTAGTTAATAACCTGTTATCATGCAATTAAAAACTGTTAAAAAATAGATCTCATGTTAAGTGTTCGCGCGCACACACACACACACAGAACGAAGGGGCACAAGGAAACTTTTGAAGATAATAAATGTTTATTACCAAGATTGTGGAGAAGAGCCCTGGCTGGTGTGGCCCAGTGGATTGAGCGCGGGCTGGGAACCAAGGGGTCCCGGTTCGATTCCCAGTCAGGGCACATGCCTGGGTTGCGGGCCAGGTCCCCAGTGAGGGCCATGTGAGGGGCAACCATACATTGCTGTTTCTCTCCCTCTCTTTCTCCCTCCCTTCCCTTATGTCTAAAAAATACATAAATAAAATCTTAAAAAAAAAAAAGAGATTGTGGAGAAGGTATCATGGGTGTATGCTTAGGTCCAAACTCATCAAATTGTAGGTAATATATGCATTTTTTATATATCAATTATACCTCAATAAAGCTGTAAAAAATAAACTGGACTAGAGTAGGTTGGCCAAAAAGTTCATTTTTTTTTCCATATGATGGCACTAGCAGTGTTTAGTTATGTTTAACTTCCTTTGAAACATTTTGTTTGATTGTATTGTGACAGCTGTCATGTCAGCATGCATTAAAGAAACATTGAAATTGGTGAATTTTTGTGCACCGTTTTATTTATTTTTAAAGATTTTATGTATTATTTTTAGAGAGAAGGGAAGGGAGGGAGAAAGAGAGGGAGAGAAACAGCAATGTATGGTTGCCTCTCACATGGCCCTCACTGGGGACCTGGCCCACAACCCAGGCATGTGCCCTGACTGGGAATCGAACCGGGACCCTTTGGTTCCCAGCCCGTGCTCAATCTACTGAGCTACAGCAGCCAGGGCTGTGTACCCATTTTAACATGAAGGATGGAAGAAAATATGTAACATTTTTGGCATATTATGCTTTATTATTTCAATAAAGGTAAAAACACAGCAGAAATGCAAGAAAAATAAAAAGATTTGTGCAGTTTATAGAGAAGGTGCTGTGACTGATCAAATGTGTCAAAAGTGGTTTGCGAAGTTTCGTGCTGGAGATTTTTGCTGGACGATACTCCACAGTTGGGTAGACCAGCTGAAGTTGAGAGTGATCAAATCAAGACATTAACTGAGAACAATCAATGCTATACCACGTGAGAGATAGCCAACAAACTCAAAATATCCAAGTCCATAAAGTTATTGATGTAAATGAAAAATGAGTCTTTTATTTTATGGAAAAAACTAAACGAACTTTTTGGCCAACCCAATACATTCAGAGAAAACATTACATATGAAGAGATCATTGAACGAGGCTGTTAGAAATAAATGTGAGGTCCCTCAATGCATGGGTTTAAAAATAAAACCTAGAGGCGTGGAAGAGCTTGGGAGCATGGTATTGTCTAAACACATGAGAGGAGATGGGAGTTTTACTCTTATTGAAATATGCAACATCCTTCATGCTTCCCTGCTTTGCAAATGCTGATCATTTTGACTCCATATCCTTTCCTCTCTTCCACTATTTACTTTGTATATTTCCTGATAAAGTAAAAATATAAATCCCTTCACGAAGTCTACTCAGCTACTCAAGCTGGGCTGTTTATGGCACGCTTTTTGACCTGGTGGGCATACATAGGACGCACACCTTTGTAGTGGATTCTGCGGTGCCACACCCAGGTCCCGTCTGGAAGGCAACGCCTCTCAGCAGCAACTGGCAGAAAAGGAAATCGGATGAGTGGTACTCACACATGTTGGCTCACTAGGTGGGTGCGAGATAAAAAAATGACTGTTTCACTACGTCCCCATAAATGAGTGGTCATGAAAGATAGCAGAGAAGAAATTTTTTCCTAAAAGTGGATTAATCTCTGGATGTTCATCTAGTATGTGCAAAAAGTGCAGACCTGAGACAAGAATATATATACATGGACTTGCAGGTAGTTACAAATAGCCCACCTAACTGGCTGGGGCATAGAAAGAATATGATGGAAAGGTTATGGATAAGGAGATCTAGAAAGCAAGCATGCAGATGGACAGAAGGTGGAGCACAGAGTACCTCTTTATATTGCCTATTAGCACCCATCAGATGGCAACTACCATGGACGGGAAAGATTCTAAAAACCAAGACAGCAGGAAGTAGCCAACTGACCTCAGTCAGCCCCATCATTGGTCATTTTAGCGAGAACACAGTCGTCAAGGTGGTGGGAGAGAGGCTATGGGGGACAACAGCATGGACTCCCAGTCACTAAGACCAGCCTAGGTACTGAACTGATGAATGACCCATGCGCTGGAGTCAGAGACCAGTGATGAGATCCCCAGGGAAAAATGGCGTCTGTCTGCAGACTGCCTTTGGACTTGAGACTGCAGCTGAGCTTTTCTGGGTCTCCAGCCTCGAGGCCTGCTCTGTACTTTGTAGACTTGGCCAGCTTCCATAATTATGTGAGCTGACTCCTTAATCTCTCTCTTCTCCCTATGTGTGTGTGTATAGATAGATAGAAATACACACACATATATACATATATATATCCACACATAGATGTGTATATATCTAAATATACATGTAGATATGTGTACATATCTATACATACACAAATAGATATGCGTATATATTTATATGATAGATGCATATATATACATACACATATGTATCTATATTTATATATGTATAGATAGATACACACTATTGGTTCTATTTCCTTAGATAAACCTGACTAATTGACTAATACAGCCTAGTAAAAGAGACTAACTCTAAAAAAAAGTCTAGAGAATCCAAATTCAAACTTCTGTCATTGTAATATACAGCTCTGTACTTTAATAAAACATTCAGTTTATCCCAATTAAATTTGGATTATTGTAATTTAAGCAAATATTAATGGGATTGTTTTGGTTTTGGTTTTAGGAATTTTTTATTTATTTTTAAAAGCACTGTAGCAATTTTTTAAAAATAAAAACTCCAGTATCTTCATGAAGCACTGTCTGTGGCCATCAGATTCAATCAATTTTCAGATAATCTGCTTAAGGATTACAGGGATTAGTCAATACTTTTTATTAATCAACCCTTCTCCTTTAATTTCATTTAAAACCAGCTTTATTGGAATAGAAGTGGGTTATTTTTAATCTCTTTTAAAAAATAAGCAAGAAAAGCATTTGTAAAAGTAAAGCTGGATTTTGATTTGTGTTCACAGTCGCTACTATTTATGATTACACTTTTAAAATTGAAATTACTATTTGGCAGAAAATATTAATATAAATTTGATTCAATTTTTAAGGGTCGATCATACTTTAATGCGGTATATCTTTTTTTAGTTTGTGACTTATATTACTTCAGTAAATCATTTCTACAGGAAGATTACTGCATTTTTACAATTTCACTCTTTTCTTACAGTAATAATATAAATTTATTATCCATTTTCAGGGAGGACGAATCACTGTTGATGTATATCATTGGCAGTCAGTGGCAAATGGCCTGGTTCTTAATTCTTGGTTCTAACGCAATTCTTTGGAAATAGGGCCAGAACTTATTTTCTGAGTACTCCCTGTTACGTTGAGATATACAACCACATGCTACATAAATCAATCACGATTCAGAGGTCTCATGTATTCCCTCACCTTGGCCAAACAGAAAGCAGGAGACCTTGTCAGACTCAAGCAGCATCATTCACCAATAACATTTCTTTAGTTATGAGAAGATGCTCGCCACTTTATTAACAAATCGCCCCTGAGTTATTTTACTAGAATAAATTATACAAGAACCTGAAGGAGCTATGGCAAGCAACATAATTAATTTTCCTCTAAAAGCAGATTTCCTTTCTCAACATAAATATAGATGCTGCCTCTGATGGTTTCATTCCGTAAGACACAGAATAACGGATGGGGTAATAACCTGATTATTGACAATTTGGATGGCTGACCTAACACTTTGATTAAAGTATTGACTTTGATTTATGGGTTCTGGGAAAACTGCAATTAAATGAAAGCAACTTATAAGCCATAATGAAAAATATTTTTTATTGCATCCCCTCCTACATGTGGAAAATGAGTAAAGTATGGATGGTGGTTGGTGTTAGTGACTCTTTAGAACTGGATGGAACTGCTGTGGACCTCACAGTCTGAATTCTCCCACTGCCCCAGAAGGCTCAACAGTAAGCCAGAGAAAGCATGTGTGAGTCCTTCTGAATCAGAACTTTGATATCTCAGAGACAGCCTGTTCTTCTTGTATATGGGGCAGCCAGAGCAAGGTGAGGCATGAATGAATATGTATTGTCTGAACCTGGCATTGCTAAGCCATTCTTGTTTTACACTTTTCAAACATTTAAATCGTTCATTAAAAAAGCAAATTCTTGTCCTGGCTGGTGTAGCTCAGTGAATTGAGTGCGGGCTGCGAACCAAAGAGTCACCAGTTCAATTCCTTGTCAGGGCACATGCCTGGGTTGCAGGCCAGGTCCCCACTACAGGGAGCACAAGAGGAAACCACACATTGATATTTCTTTCCTTCTCTTTCTCCTTCTCTTCCTCTCTCTTTCTCTCTCTCTCAATAAATAAATAAATAAATAAATAAATACAATCTTAAAAAAAAAACAAATTCTTAAATCACTGGAAATATTTGATAAATTAGATAAAAAGCCAAGAGTACATACAATCCTTATAAGCAGCCTTTGTGTACTTTGCAGTTTTGTAAGTTGCACACAATGGGGATTCTTGGAGGTTTTTTTTTTTAATTAAACATTTACTACTATACCCATTTCCAACAAGCAGTCCTTGTCTGTCCATTGGCTCTCATTGCCTATAAATTATCATAAGTTAACATGTGATTTTTCCATATCATTGTTGTGTGTGTGCACAGCCATGTAATAACCATGTGATAACCATGCCCAGATGTGCTAACCCTTGGGCAAATGCACATCAGCATGACTCAGATAGAAGTAAGGATACAGAGAGGTGGAAAGGTGGAAGGAGAGTCTAAATAGAAGGAAACATATTGACAATGACGTGAAAGAAAAGCAGGACCTTCTTGGCAGCTTTACCAATGATGTTCAATTCATGCATCGAATAGTTACTAGGCACAATGCTCCAGGCAGCTAAGACAACAGAAGGAGACAACGAGGATAATATGGACTCTGTACTCAAAATGCTCATATCCCATGGGAAAGAAAACATTTTAAAACAAATCAGGATGTCTTAGATTTGTTATGAAATTTCATAAGCAAATAACTATGAACAGTGGATGAAGGAAGGAAGAAAGATCAAACAGTAATACAAGACGGTTGGAAAGGGAAGACAGGACTGGTAACTTTTTCAGAAGCAGAAGTAGCAGAGGTGTATCAATAGCTTAGACAACCACTTGCTTATGTTGTGGAAGGAATTCTGGTAAAAGATAGGAGTGGTTGATTGATGAACTATATTATCCTTTTCAACTCTAAAATGATAAGATTTTATAATCCTCTAAAATATGGTAGAGTATACACAGGTTTGAAGGCAGAGTTCTAAATTGAAATCCCCACATGCTACTTTTAAAAACATGAACTGGGTCAATTCTTTCCCTTCTTGGGGTCTATTTCCTCACCTGTAAAGTGGGCATACGCACTAAAAGTTGTAAGGACGATGCTTAGTCCAGTGGTACAAGTAAATGCCTAGTAAAGTGATCCCGCGGTCAGCTAAAAGGGAAGCAAACTAGCCTTCTGGCCCTTGTTCTGTTGCCTTTTGCTTCAAGAGGTCTACACTAATCTTGTACCTTTATTGCAAAGCACTGTGTACATCATCTTACTGGATGCATGCCTCTCTTCACCATCACATCTCGTCCCTGGGACCAGGTGTGTGTGAGGGCCCTCTCTTTATGTTAGCAGTGAACTCTTAGAAATGTGCCCAGGGTCCATCTGGCATGAATCCTAGCAAATGACAATACTTAGTCCAAATTACACAAGATTGAAAGTGCCATTTGTTCAGCTATTGAACCAATGAAAGGACACTTTTTTTATCCCCAAGAAAAAACAATGTTCAGGAAAGTAAAAATCTGTATAAGATAAATATCGTTTCTCTTTGTTCTGGGAGAATAAAAATAGTAGCTTCATGTCATCAATATTTTAAGATGCTTTGAAATGTGGTTATGTTAGAAATGCGAGGAATATCTGAAACAGAACTTTCTTTTCCAACTTATGCTTGTAATTCTTCTATTTAAAATCCTTTCTTCCTAGCAGCTGTTGAAACAAAGAACACGGGTTTTACTTTGCCTTAGGCATATTTAAATGATATATTCCTAATTTCCCTCCAAGGCTAAAAATTAACATAGGGTTAAGATAATATCCTAAATTTATGATAAAATTGTTCCTTTTTTGTGTCATTGTTGTTACTCGCTGATCCAAAATCTGTTTTAGGTGGTTACCTATTCTTGTCTAAAAAACTCCCCGAGGCCAAAGGAAAAAAATCCCCATTGTTTCACCTTCCCTTTACCTACAGCTCACAGGACAGGAAATGTTTAAGGGCTGTTTCAGAGTACATTAGGCTTATCATAAAGATAGTGTGTTTTGATGAAAATTTTAGGAGATTCTTCCCCGAGGATGACATATTTAGAGTGAAATTGGCCTTTGATCTTTGTCTGATTTCTGCTTCTTGACTATCCCCATTGTCTCAATATCAGATGCTGGGAGTTGATATCAAAGAAAGAAGAGAGAGATTATAATTCTCATTCATTCTTTTAAAGTCACTCTTCATATTAGCATTCAGCGAGAATTAGAGGGAGTGGGGTTGAAGGACAATCAGAAAGGCAAGATACAGACACATTTAGATCCATTCCTTCCTGTGGATGCCAGTGTATTTCCTTGCCTCTTAGTTTTCTCCCTTCTTGGGGGAAGAAATGTCCAACAAAACCTACACCCTAAATCAGCAGACTGAGCTGAGTTTACCCAGACTCAGGCTGAGGCCCTGCTCTACTACAGTGACCCGTCCGCCAATTTGTACTAAAACCCTGTCTCTGCTCTTTTTCCTTCTATAAAGGATATAAATTGTGCTTGTCATCTCTGTGCCTGTTGGGCGTACAACCAGGTCATGTGGTGCGTGCTTGGTGCTTGTTGAAGCTGTGGGTAGATGCATGCATCCATTGTGCAGGGATGGATAAACAAACGGGGCCTTCTAGAAGATAGCAAGTGTGCATTAGTAATGGTTAAATCATGTTGGCCCTTGCATGTAAATGAATTGTCTAAGGAAGAAACCACATTGCAGTAATAATAGTTTTTTACCATGTTCCACTTGCATCATTATTATTATAGTAATAGTAATAATAATAATAGTTATCCTCATAACCTAAAGATACCAGGTACTAGACAGGTTATAGTAAAACAGAAAAAGTACCCATGACTCCACCCTATTGCAAAAAAAGAAGAGTTAAGAACGTGAAAGTGTGCGTGTTTCTTTATGATGCCAAAGTTATCTCTTTCCCTCAGAGGCACTGGGATGTTGGCCTCTGGATTATCTTTTTGTTAATGGTGACTGTTATCGGCGGCCCATAAATGTGAAAGAATACTGAGAAGCACTGGAGGATAAAATTGCAAAGTCAATGTCCAAACACACAGCTAGAAAAATTATTATCTCATTACTACTCAGGTCAGTTTTATGCACATTCCTTTTAATTATTCACGTTTTTGCCCCAGGGTCAGTAAATAAAGGTCTGCTACAATGGAAAACATTGTAATAGGATAATACTCTCCTGTTTTCCTTGTAGCTTTTGTTTTCCTTATCCAATGGCAAGGCTAAGGTAGCAAGAGACCCTTAGGGTTTATCCCCTTGACATCAGACTGCCCCGCCCCAGGGATTGGTGGAGGCCACTTTGTCTGAGGTGGGTCTATTTATGGGGAAGTAGGGTTCAAAGGGTCAACTGCAATTCTGAACCCCTTGCATCTCAGTGAATTAGGAATAGAAGTCTTTAGTCAATGTTAAAGTGGTACTGCTCTGCCAAGGTAATTACACGGTTTTGAAAGTCAAAAAACCTCTAATGTGATTCTTTTCACTACCATCTGTTGATATCATCATTTCTTTAATCCTTCCTCTCTTCCACTATATTATTGGATAATGATAAATTTTGCCATTCACTGTCTGTAAGAAAACAGGTGAAAGAATATATTTAGTACCATCCATGTTCTGTGAGATTTAAACCTCTTTCTATATACACACGTGCATCTGCCATTAGTTAAACAAGTTTTTTTCCTTCTATCTTTATCCTGCTACCAGAAGCAACTACTCTCTCCCAAAGGTTTTACTTTCTTTTTCTTTTTTGGTTCATTTAGCTTTTTATTTTATATTTACCTCCACACCTCTGTTATCTCCCAGCTAGTCAACATTTATTTTCCTCTTATGTTAGATGTGGATTTTGCTCTTCCACATTCCTGAACTTTCTCCCTTCTACTGAATAAATTGTCTCAATTATCAGATAAATTAATACTTCGGGGCTGTTGCTATAGCCACATAAATAGTGTTTATTACTGAGCCAAGAAATGTACTACGACTTAATTCTCTGTTTTGAACAATGGCTTGTTTTTTGATTTGCTTCTCAGTAATTGCCTCATTTTCCCTTTCTGAATTTTCTTTGAAAATCTGTGTCTGCACTTTCCCAGGGATCCTTAAAAATGCCTATCATTATAACTCATTATACAGTCAAAAAGTCAGATAATTTGTTAGTTTTTTTCTTTTCCCTGGCAACACCCGCACTAGGCACCCCATTCCCTGCCGCAGCCCACACCAGCTGCTTCTTGGATCTGTGACGTGTCTGCTATCTTGGAGTTCCCCTCACTGCTCTTCATCATTGGTTTTCTCAACTGACACTCCCCTGTGACTTATTTTTCCTCAGTATATTTCCTAATTTTAGAAGAGTAGATTCTTCAATAAGTTTTTTTTATTTTTTTTCTTTTTATTGAAGTTACCGTGGTGACACTGATTTACAAATTTATGCAGGTTTCAGGTGCCCAATTCCACCACACATCAATAAGTTCTTAAAAATTGTACCTGGCGTGTAAAAGGAACGTGTTGGGAAGAGTTCTAATGAAGTTCAGTGAGAAACCAGGGCTCTGGGAGGACACCAGCGAGGCAAAAATGACAGTGCTCCACCGCTGAGAGCTGCCTACGCTCGAAGAATGGAAAGGGCCTCTCTGTGCATCCGGTCCACACTTCTCATTAAACCATGAAGGAAAAGTGATCAAAAGGGAGTTAGCAGCAACATCAGAGCCCGAGCTGCCTTCTCCTGATTAGCCAGGCAGGTCTTCCCTCCCCACTGCACCACCTGTCAGGTGTGTGCTCAGTAACATTTGCGTGTATTTCATTCAATATTTAAAACATGCAATGATATGGTGCTATGTGCCTCGCTGTGATTATGACTATGTTACAGTGAAGAAATGGGGGGAAGGATTACAGAAATTGATCATATTGTCCAGCTAGTAAGTGGCAGATCGAGACTGAGACTTTTTTATACACACATATACGTGAGATATGCATTTCAATATTTACTGTACATTTCTATTCATGAGCTAAAAAATTGTTAAGTAACCAAGGCCCTCATTTTAAATGTTTCATGAGTTTTCCTTTGCTCAAAATTGGTAATAGGCATTCCAACACTTGATGTTATTACCGCTGAGCCCCCAACGCTCAGCTTTCTCTAAAGGTCAGATAGGAATTTTTCAAAGGGCAGAGCTGATACCATGTGTACAATGGCTGTGCAGGCAAAGGACGGCAATAGTGTTCTGAATTGTTCTCTCCTTAAATGAACCAATGTTCAAGGTACTTCAAATTCCTCATCTGTCTTTTTTTTAAGCTACATTGAGTGCAATAAAATTTGCTTTCCAATTTAAGGTGGCTACCATTGTCCCTATAAAGCTAAAACATTACCATAATAGCTATTGGAATTTCCTGGGCAAAGTTGATCCAGTATGAACTTTACCCATTGAAATAAAAATACATTAATGAGGAGAAGCTAAAATCACTTCCATTTGTTCAACGACTGTGTCCTGAATGTCCGTGTCTGCTTCTTTGTTGACATTCTAGCCACACAGATGAGCAAGTTATCTTTGTCTTCAAAGGAGGAAATTGCCAATTACATAATGAATGTGTAAGCCAATAACTTACATGCATTGCGAGAACTGTGATAATTGGTTTCTAAAGCACTGCATGATATGGAACAACTCCGATATGTACAACTAGGAAATATAATTTATACAGTTTAGTTTGATCAAAAATTAAAGGATAATCACTTAAATGTATTTGCTTAAATAATTTCTCTTAGGCATACAGCAAGCTGTTGAAAGATTCTATCTGGAATATTGATTAAGGAGCTTGGGATGAGAGATGTATATTTTAATGCATATAATTTTATACCAATTACTGAAATGCACCATTTTCCCTAGATGAAAGATGGACATTTAGTTTAAAGATCCAAGAAATATTCGTAACTGTTGTTATCACATGACTTCAGTTGCTGTGTATAAAGAGTGGCAAGGTAGTGAAGTACAGGAAGGGTTTTCAAGATGAAGGGAACGATGTAGCATGAATGCCAGGGTGGGAAATATTAGTCCTATTCTTTTACCAGAGAGAGAGGCAAGTCCTGGGGAGGGTGAGATAAGAGCCAGGAACAGAGCAGCTCTGAGAAGCCTTTTAGAACTTTGGTTAGACCTTTCAATTGGTAATAAATAATTAAATAGTGCATGCCTGGAAGATTTGAGTTTGGATGGTGAGCCCACAATGTAATACACAAATGATGATCATAGGAATGTACAGTTGAAACCTATATGATTTCATTAACCAATGTCACCCCAATAAATTTAATTAAAAAAAATTGCATACCTAGAAATGGGTATTACTCAGCAGGGGAGAATTTCATTTATTTGTTTAGGGGAAAAATAAATTTTCCAGGAAATTAACTTTGTTAAGAAGTTCTGAGTTTAATAATGGCTTTTTAGAATTTAAAACAAAATTATTATTATGTTTGATAGTAGATAAAGAGTAATTTTACTTCATTGTCAGCAATATGGCGGACTAGATTCCTGAAAACTCGGCATTATAAAATCTTAAAATACTGAATAAACATAGCAAAAATGCATTGTATTGCCTAGTTCAACTTTTAAGAAATTAAGGGAAATTCCCAAGGGCCAAACTTTCAGTAGAAGCTGCAGACCAGAGCGGCACACTCATATTGACAGGTCAGCCATCCTGGGATCAGTCAATTCTGACCCAACCAGCCTCAAGGGACAAATGAATGAAAACAATGGACCAGACCAGGTCAAGTATTGACATTGAGACACCTGAAGGGGTAAAAGAGAAAAAAAAAGTATGTGCGTGTATTGGACTTGGCTCTGGAATAAAACAACAGAACTCTTTTTTAAGAATGTTATTACTTCAGACTTCCCCGCACTATTTATCAATGAGGAAGCCATTTAGACGGCATGTCATGGAATATCTTTCAAACAGTACTAGCTTACCATTGCTCCACCTGGCTTAGTCATGAACACCTTAAATAAACCATATGTCCATGAAGCCACACTGCCTCTCTTATTCTGACTTATTTTATCATTGCATGGAAGACACTCTCAGGAGGGTGGGAAGAGAAGGAACACACGTGCAAAGTCCCCAGGCAGACACTGAAACCTGGGGACTGGGTGCGATGCCTCAAAGCCCTGCCCCTGCCAACTGGATCAGTAAGTGCAGGAGGGTACATGCCAGCCAATGCACTTTAACCAATTGTCTATATAATACTAATGTAAGAATAAGAGCCGCCAGCACATGTATTGCTTTTGAAACAAGTCATGTTGCTATTACCCAGTCGCTATAAAATCTCCTTGCTGGAGTATAAATTTTGAAAATTTCTGCCACCTTGTTAACCCATATCTCTAAATAAATTTGTACCATTGGTTTCTTTGACTTTAAGTAAAGGTATACATGGTCTCTGTAATTTTGATATTTTTATACATCATTATATGGAATGAATTGAAATTTGAGAGGATAAAGAGTGGGTACACCTGATTTCTATTTGAAGTAAAGCAGAGAACATAACATTTTGGATGGTAAACACTGAGCTTCTATTTCCAGATGAAGGGTAGGTTACATTTTCTCTTTGTGTTCTCCATCTTTACTTTTACTGATTTATTTTTTATTATGTTTATTTACTTAGGCTTTGGTGTTTGTAAATGCTGAAGTTCATGTGATATGACTTTGTATTCTCCCTCATTCATCATCATTGATTTCTCTTGCTTTCTCACAAAAGGCTTTGCTCTTAGTGTTAAATCACGACTGCTTCAAGCAGGCAATCCCCTGCTGCAGTTGACAATGTGCCTTTCTTAAGGTAACAGGGAAGTTCCTGAAGACCCAAAGACACCTTATTTAAACAGAGTGCATCAAATGTAGGGACCGTTCAGCTTTCTAGGTTTCTGCTTTACAAGGCGTTGTGTCTGTTACTGCCAGTCATGTGTGTCTGGGAAGCAGGCTGCACAGTTGCCTAACAAAAATTTGGATTCCGACCAGATCTTTTTGATACCTTTCTGGTATTTGCCTCTAGGATATACCCCAAAGGAATGAAAGCAGGATGTCCACTACATTTGCACACCCATGTCCATTGTGGCATGATTCACAGTGGCCAAAAGAAGGAGGCGACCCCACTGTCCACAGAGGGATGACTGTATAAATGAAATGTGGTCCGTACACACTCACACAGTGGAAGATTACTCAGTCTGAGGAGAGGACATTCTGTCACATGCTTTCACATGGATGCACCTTGAGGATATTATGCTGAACGTAGAAAGCCAGTTCGCAAAGAGGCAAGTACTGTATGATCTCACTTATATAAGGTATCTAGACGAGTCTAAATTTTGGAAACTGATATTTTAAGTGAAGAATGTCAAAAGTTTTGAGTAGTTTTAATTTTCTGGTATCTTTTTCCTTATTTGACACTTTCAGGTTAGGAAAAATAGGAGTTAGCATTTATGATATGTCACATACTATGGTGAGCAACTGACCTCCTGTTCATTGTTTTTTCCCCACCAAGTCACATCTCACCATCTCCTTTTTAGGGCTGAAGGAATGGAAAATTACCTAAAATTGAGGATGTTCCAAAATCATCATGCTGGTTAGTGGGTAAATAAACGATGGACTAAATCAGTTACAGAGTCAAAATCCCAAGTCTAACTCTCTCCAGTAACAATGAGAAACCGACAAGCCTAAAACATGCAGAAATTGGTGTCCAGACCAGCCCCACAGCAACCAATCAGAGCTGATCCTCAGGTGCTTTGGTAAAGAACAGAAAATAGAGCTTGGATACTTCAGGGGAAATTAACCATACTTCTTCCCTACTCTCTAAAATGAAACATACAAACAAAAACATTCAAATAGGGTGACTCAAATCCAATTCCCATACCAGGTCAATCAGAATCAGGTGAATTAGAGAGTTAGAATTCAGTATCACACCAAAAGCTATACCCTAAGAAGGGACCACCCCTGCTTTGCATTCCTCTGAGTCATGAAGCAGATCTATAAGAAACTTCTGAAATCTCTCAAGTTCTGGATCTAGTCCCACGGAAATAGGGTAAGTATATAGTATATCATACAAAGCGGACACTTCCGATGAAGAAAAGGGGCCCTATCAACAGTTAAACTTGGGAAACACACATAAACCAGGACAGCTCCAGAAAAGCCTGCACACAGGATAGAATAGCAGGCCACCTCTTAAAGGACTTCAGAGCTTATCCTGGTGCCAATTCATGCCCCTCCCATTTAGCCAGTTTCTCGGGTCATCTTTTTTGCTAAAATAGTGCCCTGTAATGCTCTAGACTAAGTTGCAAAGCCTATTTCCCCAAATAGCCAATATTTTTACATGCTCAAAATGATTTTCTATGAAAAAGAAAGTAGGTTTCCCTGCCAGGATGAAAAAGCATGCCCCCTCCACCGTTCAGGAAAAATGAGAAGTTTCAGAAGTAGAATATTTTATCTCATGCATAAAATAAACAAATTAGTTCCAAAGGTATGAGAAAAACCCATGCAGAGCTCCTACAATCTCAGAGACAGATCCTCCCCATTTATAGGAACTGTCAGTGGGAAAGGAGGGCAAAACAGCCCCAAGATTCCTGGCTGGTCCTTCCCTCTCAGAAATCAACACTTCGTAATGTTAACTCCTGATGGGTCTGCTGAAGAAATCTTCTGAGGGGTACCTCTCTGAGGCTGTCAAATGAAAAACAGATCATCTCCCTTCCCTAAAAATACCTGGGAAGACGTCCAGTGGAAAAGTTGGAATGATCCCCATTCATCATTCGGCCTCCAAAATCTGAGTCCCTCTCTCCAGCCTCTCTTTGGTCAAGTGCACATTTCTCCTCGGCTCTGTGCTTTGGCAAACTTTGTCTGGGAATGAAATAATTTCAAAGCAGCAGTAACATTTGCATTTCTGTGAACCCACAATATGTAATCACTAATCAGAGCCATCAACCACACATGACGACTACAGGGAGTCCTATCTTGAGATATAAAAAAGAATTCTGATGCAGATGTAACGGCGCTAGCATTAGCATCGGAACATGCAGACGTCCTTCAGAGTTTTAACAAACTGAATGAACATTCAGAGTTCTGTCACTACTTTGGAGTATTTTGGGAAAGGGGGGACCCCTACTTTTAATGCATATTGAGACCAATGCCTTCAGTTTACAGATAAAGGAAGTGAATTTCAGGGAAGGAAGAAACCGTTTCACCCTGTCTTGCTGCTAATAAAGTTCTGAGTCAGAACCGGAGCCTGGGTGGGGCTGAGTCCCTGGTTCACAGCATTTATATCAGCACCTTTGCCTTTATAACCCTCTCTGTCACTGATACCCATCAGGGACACTCATAACCATCTCTGTCGCTGACATCTACCAGTACTCCTAATTTTAATATCACCTTTCTTTCCACGTATGCCACCCTACACTCTCTCTTTGAGGCTGATATGGTAATTCTGACCTTCTCTTGGCCTTCATCCCTTCTGGCCTTAGTTTTGCTCCATAAGGCATCCTGGCCTCTTTTTATCCTCTATTTATAAATGCACTTATATAGCTTAACCTTTGATAACATGCATATTAAATAAAACAGGCTTAAGTAAATGTCTCTGATCTTCCTTAGTCCTCGTTCTCTTTACATTTCCCTACCTTTATAAACTTAGAATCCAAAATAATAAGTGAACAAAAAATGAAAAAGAAACAAAGTATCCAAGAAGGATAGATACTTGAAGGCTTATCATAACACTAAAATGCTCAGGTGCGCATTTTAAAGAAAGCAAAATTGAGAGTTTTACAGGAGTTGCTGTAGAAACCCTCCCTAGACTTTGTCAAACAGTCTTCTAGCTGATCTCTTGGCCAGCAGCCAGCTTCTCTTCCCTTCCGTTCCCATCCAACTCCTAAACTGATCTTCTAAAATGCAAAATGCATCATCTCATTTACCAGTCTCAATGCCTCTGTGACTTCCTATTGCTCAGAGAAAAGACAATGAATTTATTAACTCTGAGGTCCTTTCATAATTTGCTTGCTCTCCACTTTCTATTTGTGCAGCCTGTCTCCGGCCCCTGACTAAGACATAAATGATGCTTCAGAAGAAAAGAAATCCCCAAATACGCCATGATTCCTTTACGCTTCAATGACTCTGCACACATTCTATTCCTTCTGCCTCTTTATTTTATTTTATTTTTTTGATGAAGGCCTTCTTTTCACCCTGTGAGATCAAATCCAGACTTTAGAGTTTCTATACAGTCTGCTCCACTCATACATTCATTCTTTCTCTATTCATACATTCACTTAAAGTATATTACCATATATTTTCTAGGTCCCCCACTCCATTGGAAACATCAAGGAGGACATGCTCAAAAAATTTTTTTCTCCCTTCCTGATAGATGCTAGAGGATAGAAAAAATAAACAAATAAGTATATAGTATATTTTAAAATAGTAACAAAGCCAATGAAAAATTAGAGCAGCGTAATAGCCAAAAATGCCAGAGAGAAGCCCCCATGATCTGAAGGTTAGGGAGGTGTCTCCTAGCAAATGAGCCTCCTGGGAAGATCAGTGAGCAGAGGGTATAGACAGAGGCTCAAGCATGCAGAATAAAATACAAAGCACCTAGGTGGGCCCAAGTTTGTCTTGTTCCAAAGACAAGCAAAGAAATAACAACAGGAAGAAGAAGGCTTTGACTAGAATGTGGTGGCCAAAAGAAGCTGCCGCCCAGGAGGGTAAAAACAATCTATGGATGTGCCTCCTTCAGTGGTCCTATAACTATTTTCTAAAACATTATGCAACCACTTGTCACATTTATTTTGCTTTGTATGCTCAAATACCAAAGTCAGATTATGAGATACTTCCACAAGAATGCTGCTCACGTTCATCCATTTTGTCACATTTCTGTGTCTAGAATGGCCCGAGAAAACACAAGAGTGTAGACTCATCTGTTCACTCATTTATGTAGTTCTTTATTCCATAATTGTTTATCGAGAGCCCAGGACATAGCAGGTGCTGTGTAGAAACACTGGGATAAACTGGTGAGCAAAGATCATTGCAGTCCTGATCTTATTATAGAATTAGATTCAAGGCACTGAGAGAAAACTGGGTTTTTTTTGTGCATTTTCTTTTTTTAAGTATATTTCATTGATTATGCTATTACAGTTGTCCCATTTTTTCTCTCCTTTATCCTCCTCACCCTGCATTCCCCCCTCCTACCAGCATTTCCCCCCACCCCTTACTTCATGTCCATAGGTCGTACATGTAAGTTCTTTGGCTTCTCCATTTCCTACACCATTCTTAACCTCCCCCCATGTATTTTGTATCTACCATTTATGCTTCTTATTCCCTGTACCTTTTCCTCCATCCTCCCCCATCCCCTCCCTGCTGATAACCCTCCCTGTGATCGCCATTCTGTGATTCTGTTCTTGTTGTAGTTGTTTGTTTAGTTTGTTTTTGTTATTTTTGGTTCAGTTGTTGATAGTTGTGAGTTCGTTGTTATTTTACTGTTCATAGTTTTGATATTCTTTTTCTTAGATAAGTCCCTTTAACATTTCATATAATTAGGGCTTGGTGAGGATGAACTCCTTTAACTTGACCTTATCTGGGAAGTATATACCATGTAAATGATTTTGGGCTGTTATCTCAAGAAATAGGAAGTCAGTAATTTCATCTCAAGTAAGCACCCAAGTATTAATTCATTCTGCTCAGTGACTATTTTGAGGGCCTGCTTTATGGTGAATCAGTGTGAATGTACTTACCCTCTGCTACTACCATGAAATATTTAACAAACCAGAGTGATTTCTCCTTTTTAGTGACCTAAAACAGTCTTAGTATATTGGATTCCTCTTTACTTTCCCAGAATAACGGTCCAACTGCTGCTGTCTATATGCCAGGCTTCACGTCATTCACATGACTTGTACTGCCCCCCCTGCCAATGCAACGTGATCACTTGTCTTTGTGCCTTTGAACCTCTGTGCACTTGGGAGAAACGATGGCCCACAGCCAGAGATCAGGCATCTCTTGAAGGGTCATATGTACAGGATCTATGATCTGAGGTCATCAATGACAATCGAATATCTGTCTGTGTTGCTCAACCAAAAACTGTTACTAGTCTAGACGCAGAATACAAAGCTATGTGGTACATTTGATTTTGACAGTTTCCCTTCATTCTTTTTTTTGGTAAAATCGACCTACATAGGAAATGGCGGATCTTGCCAACCATAATTAAAAGTTATGATCCTGCTCATGTATTTAGGAACAAGATTCAAGATTTAGAAGGCTGTCTATCTCTAGCCCAAGTCAACCCATGTCTTGCCTGCACGTAATGTATACAGGCAGACACACATAAAGCCTCTAAGAAATAATCTAAGTATTGTCCAAGAAAAAAAAATGGAAATGAATCGGGAATAATGTCATCATATTGGGCACAATGTTCCCGTTTATTATGACAATAGTCAGAGCTTCTGCACCAGATGTGGCTGTTTTATTGGACCCTGCTGAGCAATAACTCTGACAAAACAAACAAAAAAATATCCATGGAAAAATATGAGCAAAAAAAAAAAAAGAGGTAAAAGTAAGAAAAGTCACAGAATACTCTTTTGTTTACTTTTTCTCTCTCTTTGAGCACAAATTTTTCATACGTTAGAAGCTGTAAATACATGAGGAATAGAATCCTGTGTGTCTTTGCTGTGTTTATTCATTACAATGGGGTTTCACAATCCGGACACTATTAGCATGCCGAGCCGGATGATTTACCGCCAGGGGAGCTGCACTGGGCATCGTTGCATTTTTAACAGCACTTCTAATCTGTACCCACTAGATGCCACTGGCACCCTTCGGGCCCCTGGTTGTGACACTCAAAAATGTCCTCACATGTTGCCAAATGTTCTCTGGGGCAACAGGAAGAACTACTACATTACAAAATAAATTAAGTGTCTAATACAAACAAGAAAACATGCTAAAAAATTCACCTTTCCATATCCTCTGTTCCATATCTATGTGCGAAGCATGTAAGGTTGGTTGTGTATGTGTGTATCTGCAGGTGTGATTCTTATGTTATCTCATTTAATCCTCACCGATATTCCTGAAGCAGACATTATTTTCTGCATTCAACTAAGGTTCAGAGAGATTAAGTAAATCACTTAAAAATAAGAGATAGAGCCAGGATAAAGCCCAATACTCCCATATAACCCACTGGCAAACTGAACACTGTAATTAAATATAACCTAATGTGATATCCAAGTTTTACAACTAAGCTTTTGAAAAATCACTAACTTGTTACTTTCATTCCATTTCAACCCTACACATCATACAAGTTCTTTCAGCACACAACAAATTAAACATCTTTTACAGCACTTCCATGTCATGGTCTCCTTCTACCCCCAAACCACCCTGCGAGCAGAGCAGAAGGGGTTCTTATGTCCCTTTTATAGCTACAGGAACGGAGGACTGGAGAAATTAAATGACTCAAATAAAGACTCGCAGCTTCCATGTGACAGAAATTGAGTCCATCTAATATACACATGCACATACTCACACATGTGTGTGCCTATCTGTCAGAGTTTGATGGCAATTAGACATGGTTCTACACACTAATTTTGAATAATTGACCTCATTCCACAACATCTCAGGATCCCAGGAAAGGAAATACTGTTCTTCTTTCCTTCTTTCTTTAGAAAGCACTGAAGCTGTATTTGCTCATATACTTTTAAAACTAGATTTTTTACTTCTTGATCATAGAGAATAGGCTATAATTATCTTTACTTTATTATAAATCACATTGAATGACTGTAACTATATACATGGAGGTGATGTACATGTGGAGAAGTAAAAGAAAGGTCCTGGAGTGAGGGATGAAAATGATTTATTAAGGAAATAGTAGAATTTGGTAAGCTTGGAAGTTTAATATTGGAAATCTATGGGAAATATAGTGAGAACTTTGCGCGGGATAGAGAGAGGGACTTCCATGGTTTGGCTATAGAAAAAATATCCATTTGGCTACAAAACCAAGGCAGAACTGAGAAACCAAGGAAGTTAAGATATATTTCTTGGAGAAATACATAAAAGAAAATTTGGGGAGGGGAAAAGTCCAGGGAGGCGGACTGGGAGATTTACTGCGGGAGTACAGGTACAGAGCCTGCAATAATCCAAAATTTTATTTTTGTCAGATTTTTCTGTTATTCAGTATTGTATCTTGGAGTGTAATGGCTACGACTGCATGTTTTAGGGAAAACTGCTCTATAAATGCCAATTGGGTCCAGCTGGCAGAGAGTGCTGTTCAAATCTGTATCTTTACTGGTTTTATATTTGCTCCATCAATTGTTGAGAAGGTGGTATAATTGTGAATCTATTTCCCTGCACAGTTTTATCACTTTTGATTCATGTATTTTGAAGGTCTGTTATTAGGTATATAAATGTTGAGCAAATAATTGCTTTCTTTATAATTATGAAATGACCTTTTTTTATCATGTAACATTTGCTCTGAAATCAACTGATGTTATTATTATATAACATTAATCAACATGAATATCTAGCTTTTAACATTAGCCTTAGCATGGTATATCTCTTCCCATTTTTTGAATTTTAACCTATTTGTGTCTTTATAAACAGTATTTCTTGCAGCATGTAGTTGGGCCTTGTTTTTTTAATCTTTAGTCTATTTACTATTTACATTTAATTTCAATATTTATGTAATTAGTTTCCCATCTGTGCATTTATTAGTTGTTTTGTATTTATTCTGTTTATGGTTTCTTTCCTCCCCTCCTCCTTTTGGGTTAATGCAATATTTTATCTCCTTTATTTGAACCTATTAGACATAACTCTTTGTTTTGTCATTTTAGCGATTGCTTTAGGGTTTACAGCATTCATAGTAACCTTTCAAAATCTATCTTCCAGTGACATATCACTTCACATCTAATCTAAGAAACTCAGTGTGCTCACATTTCTCTTCCACTGAAATCTGTGTTCTTACTGTCATATAATTTGCTTCTACATATGTTAGTAAAACTCCCCATTAAATTATTGTTATTTTTGTTTAAGCAGCCAATGGTCTTTTAAAGACACGTACATAAAAGGAAAATATCTTATGTATTTCTCCATGGAGGTACCAGTTCTGGTGTTCTTTGTTCCTTTGTGTAGATGTGGATTTCCAAAGGCAAAATTTCCTTTCTGCCTGAAGGGCACGCTTGTAACCTTTCTTACATGTGAGCTCCTTGAATATTGATTCTTTCAGCGTTTGTATGCCATAAAAATATTTATTTTGTCTATATATTTGATGGGTATGTTTTCTGGGTAAGGAATTCTAGGTTGACAGTTTTGTTCCTTTGGTGCCTTAGATATATTATTCCGATATCTGCTTGCTTGCATTATATTCAGCAAGAATTCTGCTATCACTTTCACTTATGCATGAGCATATATAACACACACTGTAGATTTTTCTCTTTATCGCTGGTTTTAAGAGATTTTGATTATGATCTGCTTTGGTGTTATGCTTGGAGTTTTTGAGCATCTTGAATCTGCAAATTTTAATCAAATTTTGAAGTTATTCTGCGACTGTTTTTAAACACAGTCTTCTGTATCCTGCCAAACTCCTAGTGTTGTAAGGATGGTTACATTAGGTCACTTGAACCTGCCTCACACCTCCCTGGTGATTGTTTCAAATTCTGTTTCTCTGATTTTCTTTTTCAATAATCGTTGTTGCTATGTCTTCAAATTCATTATTATTTTTTCCTGCCATATCTAATCTCTATAACTTCCATCCAGTGTCTGTTTATACTTACACATGATTTTAATCTCTAGAAATTTGTCTTTTTTATCTCCTCAATGTCTCCGCTTACATTTTGGCTCATATAGAAAAGAGTTATAACAAACATCTCAGAGTTCTTTCCTGCTGATTCTAATACCTGCATCAGTTCTGATCAGTTTCAATTAATTTATTTACATTCTCATTATAGACTATGTTTTTCTGCTCTTTGCATGCCTAATAATATTATTATATACCACTACGTTGGGTGCTGGATATTTCTCTGTTCCCATAAATATAATTAAGTCTTATTTTGGGACACAGTTATATAGAAACTGAGAAGCAGTTTGGTCCTTCTGGGTCTTAATTTTAGGATTTCATATGTAGGACTAGTTTGATATTCCATGTAGGTTATTTTTGTGCAGTGCGCCCAATGGCCCATGAATCATGAAGATTCCCAGTCTGCAGCTGGAAGACAAGCAGTACTCCGGACCTCTATAAGTGCCAGGAACTGTTAACTGTTACCTTTCCAGGTGGCATTTCCCTGGACTCAGCTTTCCTCTCATGCATGTACCAATACGCAATGGGGACCCTTCGCAGACGTGTCATTTTCTCTGTACACAGTTCTCTCTTCAGTTTCTCTTATCCTGTAAACTTGATCCATCAGTGTGTTCCCCATCCTCAGTCCCGCCCCGTCAATTCAGGGAGGCAGCTGCACGCTGCCTGGAACCTTCTCAGGACAATAAGGCTGATGCCACGGCTTCCCTTGTTTGATTGCCAACTCTGAGCCCTGATGCCTTGTGGCCTGATGTCCAATGTCATGAAAAACTTTTATATCATCTCTTAAAATTTGTTCTGTGATTGTCCCAGGTCACAGGTAAATCCAGTCTCTGTCATTCCATCTTTGTCAAAAGCAGAAGCGTCATCCTTTAGTTTCAAGTTCAGAAGTTACCACCGCAGACAGGGCTTGCTGTAAACGTTCCGGCTTGTGTCACCGGCTATTGCTTCCCTTCCGTATTTCTTTCACACCAGCTCTCCCTGTCGGTCATCACTTTTTAATTACTTGCATACTTGTTCCCTTTTTCTTCTCTTGCCTAGACAAATCCATCCATCATAGCATGGACTTCTAGAATCTCCCAAATTATGTGCATGGCACATAATAATTGCTAATTAAATATTGGTTGAGTAAATGAATAAATCTCAATCATAGTTCTTCTCTTTCCTACTTGTTCCTGTCTCTGTTAGAATTTAAAATTTAATATTGTATGCATACAGTCTACTGAGGAAATCCGTTAACCAGAACATTGGGTTAAAGAAAGAGGTGAACTGAATTTCCCTGAGTCCTTTAAAAAAAATTTTTTTTTTTTTGCAACAAAGTCAACATGCTGATCTTCATCCAAAAGCAGGGTACAACACGAAACACTTGTCTGTGGAAAGCTTTCCCGGTGCACACCATGTGGGCAGCATCCACGCTGCTGCCTTCCTGAATTGCACGCTCGAACCAAGTCTGCTGTAGTAGGAAGTGAAAAATAAGCAGGAGATTGCTGAGAGGTGAACACAGCAAGGTAGACTCCCCCTGTAATGACACAGGAGGTGACATATGTCATCTGCTACTGTGACCTTTCTCTCCCTCCAGCAACACATATTATTCTGAAAAACGAACACAGTTAAAAGGGGAAACAAAATTGAGCCATCAACCTGGGACACTGTTTAGTGACAGCCGGCTTGTTTACAGCTCTCTCTCACACGAAATGCTGTCGGATTTTTGAATTATTTCTCCTGCCTTTCTTTCGAGTAGAGAACTCCAAAACTAGAGTTAATTTGGCGATAACTCTCTTTTCAAACTTCCTACATCTATTGAAAGTATACTGTACTTACATGAAGAAAGAAGAAGCCATAATTACAAAACACCTACCGATTTCTAGGCACTTTGATGGGTCCTGTGACTTAGGGAAATAGAGACGTGGGAAAGAGACTTAGAGAGGTCAAAGCCAAATTGGTTCAAGTAGATTCAGTAGTGCTAAAAATTTGATGGACATCTGTGTGTGATAAACAGGCAAAGTATTATGGGATGAAAATAGATATGTCATGAACTCGGAGAGCCCGGCACTTAAGGGTAGAAATGAAAGAAAATACTGTATTGAAAAATGTTTATTAATAAAGTTTGTGTGGCTACAGACATATTAGGAAAAATCCTGATGCAACAGAAGTACCATGGGTTATGGGAATCAGACGTATTTGCTGAGGTGGGGAAAAGAATAATCACTGAGGTGAAGCAGCATACTTAACGTCACACAGCTAGTAAGTACAAGAGTAACAATGGAAAGGCAGATTTCTGAGATATAAAAGGTGAGGCCCTTTGTGTTACCAGACTACCTATAAATAACAATAGTTGCATCTTTTAAAACTGTCCTCCTGTTATTATATAGGCTATGCGATCAAGCTATATTAAATCACATTCCTGGTATTTGTGTGGTCAGAAATATGTGCAGTTGAGTGACTTAAAACTTAACACTCAGAAAAGAGTGGACCATTCTTTCTTCCATGCTTCTTATGCTGAGACTTCCATCAGTGGGTGATTTTCTTGTTTTAAAGTTAATGCTGACTCTATTCAAGCAGAAAATAGGTTTAAAGACAATGAAAAAATGTACCACTTTATTTCCCTAAGGCCTTCCTGAATAGTAGGCCTTAAACAAAACTAATTTTATAAGGAGAGACAAACGACTAAGTTGATCTTCAAATGAAAAATTGTATTGTTTTCTTCTAAATTATTTTACTGAATATTGATGCCTGATTCATATTATCTATCTTCAAATCACAAGACTCAGTGTAAAATCTGTTTACATTCTGGTAACGAAATTCATAATCAAAGGAGGAGAGGGAAATAATCCCGGTATGGTGTATGTAATTAATTTGTCCATGGGAACCTTGTCAACTGCCAACGAAAATAAATTGCAGTGGATGAGAAAATCATAAGAAGTAAAATATCAGAGTAATGGGGGAACCCAAGCTTGAAAATTTTAGTTTTAGGTAATAGCTAATAAATAAGCTTAGTAGTTAATGCCAATAAAAAGCTATTGTTTCATAACTGCAGGTACGGCCCGCCCTGACTCCAGGAGACCACAGGCAAGTCAACCTTTGTGCTTCAGAAGAGACCATAAGCAATAAAGATGATATCTGAGCCACGGTGTTCCAGGGAGAGACATCCCACTGACCAGGACACAGATAAAGAAAATCACCCACGTCCTTGCTGATGTGGCTCAGCAAACTGAATGCTGGCCTGTGAACCAAAGAGTCACCAGTTCAATTCCCAGTCAGGGCAGATGCCTGGGTTGTGGGCCAGGTCCCCGGTTGGGGGCGTGAGAGAGGCAACCAAGCTACGTATCTCTCGCACATCGATGTTTCTCCCCCTCTCTTTTACCTTTCCTTCCCCTGTCTCTAAAAATAAAATAAAATCTTAAAACAAAAAAGAAAAATGAAGAAAATCACCCAGGACCCAGGACCCAGGACCCAGGACCCAGGACCCAGGACCCAGGACCCAGGACCCAGGACCCAGGACCCACACGGAAAACCAGCAGTCAGAGGATGAAAGGATGCTGGGAAATTGCCGGATGGCAGCTGTTATCTGACTGACCTTTTTGCTGAATCCCAAATCCCTCACCTCCACATTTTCCCCCCTTGAATTCCAAATCTTTTAGTACACCTTTTCCTCATTGTAAAAAGGCTGGCTTTAAAAGAAGCATAAGATAGACCATATGGTCTGTTGGGCTACATAACTCACCATCTTCTCAGATCGCTGGCCATCTGAACAAAACACTGGCCATCTGAATAAAGCATCAGCATCTGAATAAAGCACCCATGAAGACTCACTCCCTGTCTCTGCTTACTGGTTCTGGTAGTGACAGGCAGCATGAATGCTGACTTTTCTGATTTCAAAAATCTGCAGTGATAACTTGGTCTGATTTTCTTTTTTCATATCACAAAAATTTTGATTCTGCAAGAAGAAACATTTTGATGGCAGTTTTTCCACGTGGGCACCAGGTTTGGGAACATTTTTCCAATATAATAATGTTATATTTATTGAGAAATAATGGTTATCCTGAAGTTTATCAATTAAAAAATGGGGGGGGGGGTGATGTGTAGGGTTTATGGTCATTAGCAACACAAAACACCCAACTACTGCTCCTCAAAACCTCAAGATCGTTCAAAACAAGGAAGGAAAGTCTGAGAAATCGTCACAGTGAAGCGGACCATTAAGGAACATATTCTAAATGTAATGTCGTATCCTTGATGGGATCCCCAAATGGGAAAAGGACAGTGGGAAAACTAAGAAATAGTGAAAACAGTGTGAACCTTGGTTAATAAACATGCATCAGTAAGTTTATTAACGATGACAAGAACACCGTAACAATCCAAGAA
Organism: Micronycteris hirsuta; assembly: GCA_004026765.1. Lineage (NCBI taxonomy): Eukaryota > Metazoa > Chordata > Mammalia > Chiroptera > Phyllostomidae > Micronycteris > Micronycteris hirsuta. The sequence goes on along the minus strand of PVJI01001794.1, from coordinate 90,419 downwards.
CTGGATAGTAGAGCAAATCAGGTGTGAGGTTTGGGGAACTCAGTGGGCAATTTTCACAATGTTTCTATAAATATAAAATAGTTCTAAAAATAAAACATAACCATGTTTTAAAATGCAGTTATACAGGGGTCCGAAGGATAAAGTATGAATTTGTCTACCTATCTATTCATTCAAAAAACTAGTAGAGAATAATGTTGATCCACAAGTTTCTCACAGCCCAATGGAAGAAAAAATATAAGAAAAATAACTATATGGCTGAGGTGTAAAAACTATACTTAGCTAAATATATAATCTGCATGTCTACTCTCTAGACATAGAGTTCAGACATATCAAGACAGGGTAGGCGCGAGCAGCCACGATCCTATCTTATCCTGACATATTTTTTCTAAATGCTGGAAACTATATAGCATGCTTAATTAAATGGCCTTTTCTTGATAAAAGTTGCAGTGCTGACTACAAAACACTTTTATTATTCATGAATAGCTTATTGAGAGAGATTTCCAATTCTCCTGTTAATTTTACAACTCAGACTATTTTTAAAAATTAAAAATCAAGAGTCATAGGGCAGTGACAAGAATAGTATAGAAATATAATCAGAAGAGAATGAAGTATGTGTGAAGGTAAATAGTTATTTTTTAAGAGAAAAAAACTGAAGAGGAAAGACTTCCATTAAGAGGACATCCCACCGATACACAGGGCAAGGAAGGTCACTGTGGAACAGGGAACGGGGGAGGGGAACTGGGGAGTACAAGAGCGGGAAATGGAGAGGCACAGAAGTGCTGATTTTCCAGCATAAGAAACAGTTCGGATGGAACTGGAAATGGAAGGGGCTGCACAGTAAATCTGACAAACTCAGTAACTAAAAGTTAACCTCACGGGGCGATCTGATCTTAAATTCCGCGCTGGGCAGCTCACGGTGGGTCATGCCTTGGGCCTGTAACTTCCTCAGTTAATGGTTTATCTTTGCCAGAAGCCAGCCCTGCCCATTGTTCTGGTGCATCCAGGTGAACACACCTTTGAAAGGCCAGACTAGTCCTCTTTTCCAGACTTCTGGGAGGTGTAAACACTCTCAAGAGAGCAAATGATCTTGTATGTTTGCTGTCCCTACTTACTGTAAAGGCTAAATGTTAGCCATCCTGTGCCTGCCCAGGTGAAAGAAGTCGGTGTTTCGGTTTTATTTTTTATCCAATCAGAGAAATTTCACCCCTGCCTTGTTCTACCTCCTTAATCTACCACTAATGGATTTCATGTAATTTCCTAGCTTTTCCTTCTCTGATTCCAAATGCATAAAAAGAACTGCAAAACTGCCATTTTCCAGGGCATTTTCTCAGTCTCATGAGGTCTTGCTTCTGGGCGGGTCCTCAGTTTGGCTCATAAAAACTCTAATAAACTCTGACAAAATTTTCTATCAGTGTGGATGTTTTTTACATGGACAAAATCAAGAGATAATTAAACTTTAGGAGTAAACCATATTCCTCATTGTGAAGCAATAGGTGTTGACTTAGCAACACTTCATGGAGTGTAGTGAAAGACAGTGACCTTGAAATTGTAGAGCCAGACCATTTCTGACAGTTCCCATTCTTCTCATTGTGAAAAACAGTGTTAGCTTGAGCCAAGTCCTAAAGAACGTGGGGCGATTCAGTTTGTCTTGGGAAGCACTATGTGTAGATGTCCGCGTCAAACAACAATTAGGGATCTGAACTTTCATTGAAAGGTAGGGCTGGAGGCTAAACTCCATCTATACCACTGTACAAAGAGTTTGCACTCAGTTCCTCCAAGTCACGAAGTTGCTCGCCGGAGGTACTAGGCAGTGGGCAGAGTTAAGACACCCTGTTGTACGTTCTCCTCTGTCACTGTGTCAGACCCTGACCCTGACTTCTGCAGGCTGTATGAGTCCAATCTTCAAACTCGAACGTTCTCCACCCTGACGAATCGTACACCTGGCTTTCAGAGTAAGGCTATCATGAAAAATTCTCATTTGTTGCATCTTCATGCCTTTTACTTTCTAGCTCGTTTCATTGCTGGTGCATTTAGTTTTGGCTAAAATAGAGAGCTTACTTATTATTTAAACAGAACAGTCTACTTTATAAAATTCGCCATCACTACTTTCTTGCTTATTAAAAAAATTATAAACATATCTCACACGCCGATTTAACTGATTCAGTTTCAAAATATTACCTTTATAGGACTGTCCTACTTTTACAGAGCTGAGCATTGTCTGTCAGACAGACATCACTCGATAAATGGGTGAGATAATAAATTGAATTAACTCAGGCTGGTGGTAGTCAAGAGTGGTCATATCCTATTTTCTAAGTATGCAGATACCTCTGAATTTTTATGTGTAAGTTCGGTTATAGTGTAAATATTGAATCATCAACAAAAGGGTCTAAAGCTATTGAATAATAATACCACTAAATTAATAACTCTATATTTTGCACATCAATGAAGTCACAGTTAAGTCCCTTTTCATATAACCTTGAAATCTTGTAATGTATGCTTTAAAAGTCAAGCAAATGCTTAATTTTAAATCTCTGTTAACCGTATCATCTAGCTTTGTAGCAGCAAACCCCATCTAACCATTAAAGCCATGTCTAACACTTTTGAAAAATGTAGATTCCTCTATTATAAATAACCTAAGAAGTTACAATTCAAAACTCTTGGATGAGACCAATGTATTTGCATTAATAAAAAACATTGACTGTTAGCCAAGGATATTCTGATGATTACACAGCTTTTGGAAATAATAACAAATATTCAATTGTGTAATTTTAAAACATTTCTGCCTAAGTCATCACTAATGAGACAGTATTCTCTAATCATTGAGATGATATTTTGTCTTTGATAATTAACCCCCAAATAACTAAAGGTTATGGCAAGACTATTTCGTAAATCATTATTTGAAAAATCGAAGGAATGCTCCCTCCCCTGCTGGAGTTATTTTGCTAAATCAGGCTAATTATATTTTTTAAAAATTGACAAGAAATTTTTAATCAGATGTTTTTGGTTATGCTCAGAATGACTGGAGATTAAATTAAAATCTTTACTGCTCTTTTACTCTTGAAAATGTTTACATTGTCCATGACTTAATCAAATGTTTGGGGCAATAGATAGTTGAGTAGCTCGTGTGACCATAGTTCACATTCATGGCGAGGTTGCAAGGCAGAGGGGTTCAGTTGAAAAACAGCTACATACAAATGCATTTTAGTACCTATTCTGGCACCTAACATCCTTGTAACTATACATAAGTTTCCTGATATCTGATAAGTGCAATATTTTGTTCAGTAACATGGAAATTTGGGTAGCCATACAAAGCTAATATTTTTCGAGTAAATGATGATATGCCCAGTTTAACTATGTTTCAATGAGACATGTCAACTAGGGACTCTTCTGCCATCAAACGTGGGCATGCAGGTCAAACACAGATAATCCAAAGGGTTCTAGAATTTATCAATTGCAAAAAGGATAGTTAAATCTTTCTCCTTTGGTGAAGAACGTGTAAGTTTGGAATTTGTTGGCAACACTGCCATACAGAGAGAAGCAAATTTGCTGGTCAAAGGGTGAGTACAATGGTATATTTCTTGGTTGGGGGGTCTTTCTGGCCTCCAACTCCTATAGGGAATCCTTTCTAGTGGCAAGTCATGCAAAATGTTAGACCCCTCCCATGACAGAAACCTCAAGGAGGGGCCAATTTCTAGACTAGTCCAGGGGGCGTTCTGGAATTTCCTTTATTTCTGCCGTGTTCCAAACTTGACCCTGCAACCTGCCTTGATTCTGAGTGTGCCTTGTATCTTCCTTTCAAATAAAGTCCCCTTTTCTATTATAGCCAGAGTTGCTTCTCACAGCGTGTCCATGGGAATGCTGGTAGCATTCAGCTCAGTTTCCTTTAGGAGACCCTGACAGCATAGCTTTGCACTGCCCCCCTGCAGTGACATAAGTCAGAAAATGTATTTCCCTGTTTCCCCTAAGTTAATTCTGACACTTCCAACCCACTCACTTTCGATTAATACAGATGTCTGAATATTTGTCATAGACTATCGTTATGGATACAAAACTAACATATGCAGACTATCAAAATAATATGGGGAATAGGCCATCAATAGATATTTCTTTCTTTGGAATCCTAGTATAAATTTCACCGAACTGGGAAAACGGTCTTATTAAAATTATCCATGTAGAAAATTGTGTTACTTACCATCTGCCCTTACCTAGGGAGTTTGCCAAAATGGCTTGGAGCCCCTTCAAATTTAGTTTTGACTATTTTGATATCCAGCTTTTTACATTCCTAAGCTTCTCATAGGGGAAAAAAAATTGCAGTATTCACTTTGCTTAACATTTCACTTGACAGAAAACAACTGAAGTGGTTCCCACACGGTTGATAATTCCTCTGTAATGGGTACTCCTGCAGGTGAAGGACCACGAAGGAAAAACATTGCCCCAAACTCCACATACATAATTCATCTGCGTTACAAAGCCCCCTGTGCCAGTGGCTTAGCTCAACAGCCACTACAGAGTAGAAATTAGCATGGCCTATGGAGCCTACCCACTTGTTTTTTGGTGACAGAAAAACTTGGGTTACATAGGAGTCTAATGAGTATAAATCAATTTTTTAATAGAATGCAACTTTTAATAATTTAATAGAATTATTATTTAGAGAGATTTTCATATAGATGGAGATAAAAACTTTGTTCACATAGCCCTGGCTGGTATAGCTCAGTGGATTGAGCATGGACTGGGAACCAAAGGGTCCCAGTTCGATTCCCAGTCGGGGCACATGCCTGGGTTGCAGGCCAGGTCCCCAGTGAGGGCCATGTGAGAGGCAACCATACATTGCTGTTTCTCTCCCTCTCTCCCTCTTTCTCCCTCCCTTCCCCTCTCTCTAAAAATAAATAAATAAAATCTTTAAAAACAAAAAAACAAAAAAACTTTGTTCACATAGTGTTCATATTTTTTTGAAGAAAGGGAGTCCAAGAATACAGCAGCATAAATCATGCAGTGATCGAGTATTATGAATCACAATTTTATACATATTTTCTACAAAACTACATACCCTCTCTTTGTTGGTATTTTTGATCCCCGCTTAGCAAAGGATAAAGCCATGCCTCAAAAGGTAACATAAGTAACTTGATCAAGGTTCCAAAGCTAATAATTGTCAAGGATTAAAGCCTAAACCTATTAAAAGGACCTACAATTTGCAGCCTGTTATTCGGTTTTGCTCCAAGGTCAAAACTCATGGTCAAAGTTATTTAGCAATCTCAATATTTATCTGGAGGTAATGTTCTACTCAAATACTTTGTATAATAACATTACTGAAGTTTTCGTTTTCTTCATTGCTGATAAAAATGTATTTTTTCCCTAAAAAAATAGCTTTTAGACAAGATCAGACGCATTCTGAGTGGTATGGCCAAAAACAAAAAACAGCTTTTAGAAACAAACAACAGGATGTAAGCAAATATAACAGAAGACAAAAAAAAAAAAATAACAAAATAACTTCCATAGTGGTAAAGTAGTTTTGGAAAACTGACTTTAAACTTAGTTCATCTCACTTTATCACAGTTGGTTCAGATATGACAAAATAGTTATTTTCTCAATATTCTATTATATTTTTCTAAATTGCTTCTGTTAAGAATAGCTGGGCCCTGGCTGGTGTGGCTCAGTGGATTGAGCTTGGGCCTGTGAACCAAAGGGTCACTGGTTCGATTCCCAGTCAGGCACATGCCTGGGTTGCAGGACAGGTCCCCAGTAGGGGGCACATGACAACCACACACTGATGTTTCTCTCCCTCTCTTTCTCTGTTCCTTCCCTTCTCTCTAAAAATAAATTTAAAAAAATCTTTTTTTAAAAAAAGAAAAGAATAGCTGGGATATAACTTGAAAATGGCACCTGATTCTTTTAGAAAATGCCAGAATATTTTATGACATGGAAAACGTTCTAAATAAGACTTATTCAGCATTACTATTTGCTAACTAATGACTAGAGGAAAAGTCACTATAGGACAGGGGTGTCAAACTCATTTTCACAAGGGGCCACATCAGCCTTGCGGTTGCCTTCAATGGGCAGAATGTAATTTTAGGACTGTATACATGTAACTACTCCTTAATAGTTAAGCGAGAGCTCAGCACTGCCGCCGGGTAGAAACCAGGTGCCGGGCCGGATAAAACAAGGGGAAGGGCCAGATTCGGCCTGCGGGCCTTGTGTTTGCCACCTGTGCTATAGGAGATAATATTGAGGAAAAAAAGTATTAGGATAAATGTGTATGTATACATATACATACACACACCCACATATATAAGCTCTGTCTTTCTTAGATTGGAAGCTAATTCTGAGAAACCAAATTATGAAACTTAATAACATTGATGGACATTTAAAAGTTTTGAAGTGAAATTGACATCTTATTCTATAAATACAAGATGGGACAAAAAGCCAGTTTATAGTTGTTTAATGAAAAATAATATGATAATGAATAACTTATTAATATGGTAATTAATACCTAATGGACATCAGAACGCAGACAAGACGCTGCTCTCGGGGAAAAGGAAGGTTTAGCTGAGCCTGTGGGAATAGCAGCATCGAGGTCCACTCAGCGTGACTGCGGGCATGTACTTGTGCCCACGTGTCCATGCGTTACTCTATTTAATGTTTACATAACACGATTGTTTCAATGAAGAGGGGCACAATCATCAGAGAGATATTTATTTTAACTTCATATACATTACTCTATTGACTATTTTTTAGTTCACTTTGTTCACATAATGCAAGCCTTTGGTTTATTTTGGAATCGTACCCTACTCAGGTTACAGAGTTTATAAATTAGTAGTAGATCATTTGTCTCGATATTATTAACGTTATGTTTTGAGTTATTTTGGCCAAGTATTGGGCTGTTGGTTGTTGAAAATGCCTGGACAGAAGTCTCCTGTGCTTAAAAATCTACCTCTTTCTGACACCTACTGGGAGGTTACTCTTCGTGATTAATGCCATGGGAGGCAGAGGGCAGAGCCAGGCCTCTGAAGCTCTAGGCTCCGCCCCCTGCCCCAAGACAGCTGCAAAGGGCCTTCTAACCACGCCTCCAAGATAACTGGAAAAACTACCTATTGCCTCCAAACTTTATCTCACATGTCTACAAAGACGAGACACTGATCTCTTACTGTAATACCAGGAGAGTGGGGATTACAAAGTGTAAATATGATGTCTGAAATGCAAAAAAAAAAAAAAAAAATCACTACATCAAACACACTTTTTTAAAAAACTACAAATAAATATTACTATTTCTCCCATGCCTCTTCCCCCTTCAAAAACCACTTGTTAGCCTATTAAGATTTTGCGGATTACTTTTAGTTTGTGCCAAGCAGTGCGGTCAGTCTTGGCGTCCATCAGGATGAGGGGGCCAAGCAAACAAAAATAAAACACACACACTTCCAGCTTGTGCTTCTGTACCATCGATTTTCGTCTCTGAAAACCTGAGCAACTTCAAGTAACCAGAGGCAGTAGAGCAGCTTTCTCCTATAAAGACAAAGACATCCTCTTTGGATCTGTCCTACATGATTGGGAATATTCAGGAAAGGTCCCCAGGAAAAGCTCTTCTATTGAGTACAGTTTATGTGCATGTGTTTGTTTCGCAGAGAGCAGGTCCACGCCAGCTTTCCAGTGCTCCCTGGACCCAACGCACCTGTGTGTGTGATGTGTGTAAACTTTAAACTCCATGTAGGTCATTACCAATCACTATACCTTTGCTTAGACGTCTGTTACACCAACCTTTCTGGCACCAGGGATGGGTTTCATGGAAGACAATTTTTCCATGAATGGGGGAGGCGGCTGGGGAATAGTTTCGGGATGATTCAAGTGCATTACCTTCAAGCTCACCTCCTGCCGTGAGGCCTGGTTCCTAACAGGCCCGGACCAGGACCGATCTGCAACCCAGAGGTTGGCAACCCCTGTGTTACACCTTATTTATGTGAGTGATTAAATAAATACCGTAAAATGATGCTATTTAAACTGTAAGTGCACTCAGTGCTTTCCGAACGGATTCAGCAACAATCAATCAATAATGCAGTCCAAGTTCAACTCTTTCAGTATTTACACACAAAAATAACTACACGAGCAATTTGCATATACATGGATTACTTCTCCTAGGCTTCTCCATGCCTTGGAAAAACAAGAGAAAATAAAGTGTCCAATTTGTATAATTTTAAATCAGAAGGAGTCTTAGTGTCTTAGTGAATATGTCAAACAGTATGATCTTTCCCATACCTCTTCATTTTTTTAAGTTGATAAAATGGACAGTTAGATTAATAAGCTGTTGTATGAATTTATCATATGAGACCTTGGAAGTCTACCCAAATTTACCAAATCTAAGTGGCCTAGAATTATATACCTGGGCAGCCTGAAAGTGTGGGTATTTGAACTTGTAATGTCATAGACATTGGAGACAATTTCCCAACAGGTTCAAAAATAAAACTTCTATTAATAAGTCTATTTTTGTCAAACATACTGAATGAGATTGATTCTGTGGTTAATCAATTTATGAATAATTGATATCATTAATTGATGATGATAATTATTAAGTGTGATTAATCAATGGGTATTTAAATTATCTGGAAAAATCCTCTATTTGACTTGGATGGGAGTGAATATTCACTGGGTATACATATCCTATATTGTGTTAGGAACCCTCCCTTACTTAGTGACTCGGTAAATCTTAGAGCCCATGGATCCCAAACCTCTGGATTCCACTTTGCAGGAAGGGACATATTTACTTATGACCCGTGTCTTGAGAATAAAGGAGATGACATCAACACATGTTTTCTGTCCTGTGTTGCACTGTTCTTATGAAATGGATTATTCCAGAGATGGGGAGTCCCTTTTGTTCCTGTGAGTTCATGTGATGCCCAGTAAGTATGGCTCAGAAACCTAAAACTAAAGCATACTAATGAAGCCAGATTATGTTCTGAGAAGTTTTTATTAAAGTATCTATAGGTATATATCTGTTTATACCTATATCTTTGTAGGAAATTTATTTTCCAGACACTTAAGGCTGTTTTCTTTCTCCTTCCCTTTTGATTTCTTTTTCCTGTTTGGTCCTTTTCATAAGACTCTTTATTTTCCATCCTTATACTATTGTTATGAAGCAAGATAATAGACTGCTGATAAAAATAGTAAGCATGCATAGGGCACCTACTCTTACAGCACACACTGCTATCGATCCTAGAAGCTCTTTAGTCAATATAAGAACTAAGGAGCTAGGGGCTGGGGTGAGAGCTCAGCATCGAAAGACCATTCCTAAGCACAGTACCAGCAAATGTAGCCTTCCTCTAGGGCAAGAGGGTAGGACCCCTGCATGCTACACAGGGGTCTCCTCATGTTCGGACTGGGACAGAAACCTGTGGTGGTGCGCTGGTAGCATCTAGCACTAGCTTCGGCAAGGCTCTAAATGTTCAGGAGCGTTAAGGAGTAGAGTGCCATGCGTATTTAACAATATTTACCACCTTTGTGCCAGGCATTTGGCGATCCTCCCTGTTAGTTCTTGGTCTACATCTTTATGAGCTAAGATTCTTGCTCCTGATCTGGGATTCCTCTAAAACTTTATACGTAACCCACTCCTCCCAGACACAATTTCCCATCACTGTGGAGAGTGTTGAGTCACATGTAGACACCTATTTTGTGTCATAGCAAGGTGTTTGTGCCAGTCAAGTTACTCACAGTGCCCAGGCCACTGTGTGGCTGCTGAGTGCTCACACAGTCCAAGTCGGGACACTCGAGCCTTCTCATCTGGGATCTAGATTTGAATCACAGAGACCCCATCAGTGTTTGGGACTAGAGGTGGGTGAGAAATAAATCTGGAGACCCTGTTGCTTAGAAGAATGTGAACTAACAGTTCTAAGTTAGCTAAAGTGAGGAACAGGCTAACAGCAGTCTGTTTTTGACCACGCAGTCTTGCCTTGTTGTGTTCTGGTTTTTGACCAGTGAGCTTCCATGATAGAAGAGACACGGAGACGCTGCCTTCCTCCTGTCTCGGCGCTATCTAGAACACCGGGACACAGAGTCACTCTCCGTCGGAACTTTGGCTATGATGTATACGCATCTATGGCTGGATTAAGTCGTGCTTTAATCAGAGTTTGGGGGGACTGTGTGCATGTTATTACTCCTCTACTTATATGGGGTTCACCACCCCCTAAAAAACCCTTATGGTGCCAGTGATGTGTATTGGTGCCTCTTGCACATGAGAGGTCTTATGAAAATGAGGCCGTGGCGGGACTTTCTGAGATGCAGGGTACAAAGAAGAGAGAAGGGTGAGCTGCGGAAGCAGGGGAAGGAGGGGATGATGGTGCATTGTAGTAGGAGCAGTTGACTCTCAGAAGGACACAGAGCTAAGGGACCCCTGAAACACTGAAACCTGGTCGATCTTCCCTCCACTCCAAACATCACAAGGACTGCTATTCCTGCCCCTGGGGTCCATGCAGTTCCTCATTCACGGCATCTATTTTTATTCTCAGATTATTAGAATATCCATCCTTCATGGCTAAGCTCTAATGTCAACGCTGCTGGGAGGCATTCCCTAATCTCTCAAGCCCAAATTAATCACTCTTTCATTTGTACCATCTCAGAATTACACTTATGACTTAGTAAGGATTAATTTTACCCTACCATAATTTGTTACTAATAAATCAGGGCTCTCCCCACTATAAAGTCCCATTAAGACAGTGATTATTTCTGGTGTATATTTGTGTCTACTAAATATTCTTTATGTGAGAAGATAAAAATACTTATTAAAATGTACTTTAAGCATTATGTCAGACTTTAAAAATATGTCTTGGAATCTAATACAACTATCCTATGAGGAGGTTCTAATTCCTATTTTGAAACAGAACATAAAAGAATACGTGTAACTAGTTAATGATGGAACTGAGATTCAAATCGAGATCTTTCTGTTGTCAGAGCCTGCTCATTTCTGAAATAAATATTCACTCCCGGTGTGATGGTCTAACCGAGATGAAAGGCTGACCTTGGGTCACAAATCTTTGTTTAGATTAACATGAAATGAGCAGAGCCATGGTTTTATTGATGGTTGTTAACAAGACTTTGATAGTCTGTAATCTTTCTTCTTTAGTAGCTTGGGAAATTCTTCTGTAAACTCTTCAAAGAGAGTAAGGTTATCTCATCTCATAAACAATTATCTGCATATCCATCTGAGAGAAAGGTCAAGTTTAAAAAGAAAAGCAATGACCTAGATACTGCTTATGCCTGGATGAGGTCCCATGTGTCAAGAGCCCATTGAAAGCCGTGAAGGTGCTAAGTTCACCCGCACAGTGGGTTCTAGGATCAGTGGCCACCGTGTGTACATTCAGCTTCCATGAAGGTAATATGTGTGATAATTCAAGTCATGGCAATTTAAAATACTGCATTGTCATAATGTCAGAAAAAATAGGTTTACTAACCCAACAAGAATTGCAGAGAAAATTACTTCAGAAAATTAAATTGTGCTTCAACCATTTTTAAAGCCCATGCATTGTAGATATTGTGACTTCCTGTTTTCTATATTTTGTTCAAATGGTTTCCCACTGCTAAACAAAATTTAATCTGCCAGGTACTACTCATATTTTTGCTTCTCCAAGGTCCAGCCTCAACCCCGTGTCTTCCAATAGCCTTTCCTTCTTCATGTTGACCAAGAGGTATCATGCCACCTTTCAAATTTCTCAATCATTAGATTCCCTACACACTTATGAGCTGAAAGGGAACTAATACAGTTTAAACTAACACCCTGAGCCTGGAACTGACTTTAATATTCATTTTCACCACCACAAATATCTGATGTTGAAACAAAAACTCAGAGATGACACAATCATCTGAAATGCATATTTTAAATACAAAGATTGAGATTTGAATTCAGATCTGACTTCAAATGCTATTCATTTCATTTTTACCATTTTGTTGCCTGTGGGCTGGAACTACGTGCCCTTGATTTCTGGGTCTGACTACCGTAGTTATTACAAGGCCCTCTGCATGGTTAATCTGAGATCAGAGCAAACTAAGTTCTGGAACTCGTTACTGCGGCACGCAAGTATAAACAGCTGGCCTTGTCTATTGAGTAAAGCAGCCTTGCAGTCTCATCTAAATATTAAAGTTGATTCTCATGCATGTTGTGAGCAATTCGCTGGAGTCAAGAAGTTTTTGAGGAGAATAAAGCACATACCTTCCCAAAACAAAATCCACACTTAAATATTTTAAGATGTTGAATATTTCAGGCATTGTATTACTTCCTCACAGGCAGCCCTTAAGACCCAATTACTCCAAATTAGTGAAGTTGGTCTGACAACTGCCTATGGACAGTGAACAAAGAGTCATCCATGATCGCATGGAGAGCCCTCCAAATCCCCCCAGTGCAAACACGGGACAAGAGACACCATGGCGCCCAGTCCTTCACACGCCCTTTCAACTAGAGGTTTATTTGTACAGGAGGCCAAGACCGTCACAAGAATGTGTAGCTGCCTCCGAGATAGCACAGAGGTCTTAAAATCCCATGGCCGCCTTGCAAAACTAACATTCCTGAGCCCTCTGGTGTTCTGGCGAAGTCACTGGCAGGGCTGAGCCCAGCTGAGAGTCACATGCATAGTTCCAGAAAATTAAGAACTCCTGGGACCTGAACAAGCCTGTAACTGCCTGACAAATCTAAGGTAAGCAAACAACAGCACCTACAGCACCCTTAGGATCTCCCTAAATGTTGTTTTCTACAATCCAAAGAGTGCCGCTTCAGGTTTCCCAAACATGCTAACACAGCCTCCGCACAACCACGTACGGACACCTGCTAGAGCTCCCTCTTTTCCCCTCTATTTTCCCCCCATCCTCTCTCTCTTTCAGCATCTCTTCGAAGCCAAATCAGATGAACAGACAAGCCTGAAGCACACAGAATTTCTGCAAACAAATGAGGGTAACATTTTCAAGAGAAATCTTAATTAAGATTCATTGAAAAAATCAGCTAAATCAAAAGGTGGTAAAACTGATGTCATTGACTAGATTTTCAGGAACTGAAAGAGGAAAAATCTAAAGGCACAGGGTATAGTGCATTGCACAGTGTAGTACTGTAAGATACTCAATAACTGGTCACTAAAGAACTACTTGGTCATTTAAAAAAAATAGGAAAACTTAACGTTTGGCAACAGCATGGATGGGACCTGGGGAGCATTACACTAAGTGAAATAAGCCAGTCAGAGAAAGACAAATACTATACGATTCTACTTCTATGTGAAATCTAATGGACAAAATAAACTAACAAACAAAATAGAAACAGACTCATAGAGAACAGACGAACAGTTGTCAGAGAGGAAAAGGTAGGAGGACTGGGTGAAACGGGTGAAGGGATTAAGCAAAAAAACAAGAACAAACAAACAAACAAAAACAAAGCTCGCAGACACAGACAATAGCATGGAGATGACCAGAGGGAGAGGGCGTGGGGGAGGTGGAAGAGGGTAAGAAGGGGGGTAGATGGTGATGGAAGGAAACTTGACTTGGGTGGTGAACACACAATACAACATTCAGATGACGTATTGTAGAACTGTACACCTGAAACCTATAAAATTTTATGAACCAATGTCACCCCGATAAATTCAATAAAAAAGTCCTTCTGTTAGATCAAAAACAAAAAGGGAAGGAATGGTTGATGCTATGGCATAGATGAGGTTTAGTGTAGAGCTTGGTCAGAGCTTGTTCATTTGTTTGCTTTATATTCTGTGGGTGATTATCTAATATTTGAGTTAAAATGATGACGGCAGATCACATTTTTAAACAGTGGCATTTGTTTATAAATGTTTCCTTCCTTTGAAAACCGATTGTGTCATTCAGGTTCTACATTACAAAATGTGTCATAAACAAAAGCTAACTCTTTTTAAGATTAATACACAGAAAAACCTAAATTCCAAAGACAAAGTTCGTGATTGAACAATAAGAAATCCTCTGTCTTCTTAAATCTTAGATATTTAAGCTCTACTTCAGCTCTGGAGAGAAGCTCCAGTAGGTGTCACTCTTCTGATGGAGGCTGATGTATCAGGAGGTTCCCCTTCATGTGATACAACTTGAAAAATGGGTTCAATAGACAACAAGTTATTTTCTATTTCAATCAGGGCCAGTCAGCTATGGGCAGTTTAGGTCTGATGTGGTGGTTCTCTGAAACTTTCAAGGCCTGACTCTGGACATTAAACTCATCAACCAAAATGACTGCTAGAGCTCCAGCCATCACATCCATGTTTCAGGCAGCTTAATGAAGGGAGGAAATAATAACAACAACAAAATGAAAAATAGAGGTCAAGTATGTCCTTAGATGCAAAAACCCCATGATTTTCCATTTCCATCTCATTAAGGAGAACTCAGTTACTGAAACCAATCTGAATGAGAGATGTAATCTTTGCTCATAATTAGCCTGTGGCCAGCCAAAAATTTGCATTTTTCTATATTATTATTTTTTTTTAAAAAGAGTAAACCATCTTGAGTTTGCCAAATAAACGTCTTGGCAATAACTAGCATGGCATATGATAATGTACATAATAATAGTGGACATTCCATTCCATCAAGACAATACCTTCACATGTAAGCCGGTACCTCTGGGTCTCCCGTGAAGAAGGAAGAGGAAGTGAGAGCTGGACAGTGAAACTATGGTTTATGTGGAGCTGTACATCACATGCCTTTTGCCAGCCAAGTTCATTCCCGGGGAATGCATTCGCAGGCGAAGCAGGATTCTTCCCTTGGACCGAGAATGGAAATGTTCCTCTAGTAAACTGGTGCTCTTTGTGTCTTTTCTTCTTTGTCTGTAAATCAAGCATCTGTTTCCCTGTTTTTATTTAAGGCATGTTTAATTCAGTTACAGTATTGGCCAATAAGGGCTTGGTCAACAAGATTTAAAGTTGAATATTAATTGGTAATTCACTCACAGACTCATTCTGCCGCAAAGTTCTTGGAAACCCTCCACCTCCGATACACACCTACCCTTAACTTACTGAATGCCATTACTCCTTATTTGCCAAGAATATGACAGAAGGCTATACAGGGAGAACACAGTGTTTCCCAGTATGTGAAATAATCTATATTATTTAAAAATATTTTATAGAGCCTGTCTCATCTCTCAGAAAGCTACTACATGTTTATAGCTTTTATACAGGAGGTAAGTTGTGACAGTGGATTATAACTGTAATGTGGTACTCCAAAACCAGGTTTCTAGACCTGCCCCTGGCTCTAGGGTACTCTATCCCTTGGGCAAGTTCAAAAAACTCTCCAAGGCTTGTTTCCTCATCTGTTAAACCAAGATGGTGACTTAGTTTCTTTGGGCCTTTGCAGCTGTAACACCCCATGGATACATGAATTTCTGTTGTCACTTTCTATCAAGTTTAATATTCTTCAAGAATCCATCTCTTCATCTTTGGAATGTTACTTCATTTGGTATGTCTTAAACATATGTCTGTACCTCATGGTCTCAGTATTCCTCAGTTCTTACTTTAGTTTTATACTAAGAGTCCGAAAAGGGTCTATTTTTAGCAATTTCCCAAAGGATTTGGAAGAGAGTCTCATCTCTGGCTCATTACCTCTGAGAACCTGTTCACCGAAGCCGGCTGTTTCTACACTCTGTGCTCAGCTCCTGCCTGTAACTGTCGCTGAGGACAACACAGGTTCGTCACCTCTGTCAAATGGGAGGATCAAAATGAGTTTTCTCGTGTTGAAAGCTGACTTGGATTTGGGTCCCTAGGGCTCGAGGTTATTCCACACTGACTGAATAAGGAAACGCCACACTGAACGGCTACAAACATACACACACAGAGGGGCTCCTGGTTACACTTGCATTTCAACCTCTTTCAAATTAAAATTCTTAGCAAAAGGAAATCAAAGCTGTCTCCAGATACAGGGATTCGTAGTACTTGTGCTTATGTTAGATGAAGCCAACCAGGTGTGTGGTTTCTTAAATACTGGAAGTTGTCCATGTCTATGACGTTGCCAGCTTGGTATCCACATTGGAAGCTCGCCGAGAGAGCAGAGGTGGAAATAAGGAGGGACTAGAGGCAGATGACTCCAGGAATGGTCTGGGGGTTCCTTCAGCTGTCAGGAGAAAGAAGATGATGTTTCCTATGTCCCAGATGTCAGACGATAGCTCCGTAATGAAAGCTGATATATTCTCAAAGCACACACGTGCTGACCATGCCATAAGCACCCTTGGCTGAGGTCTTGGTGATTGCGGTAACGCCCAGTTTCCCTCTGGTATCGTCTTTAATCTCCTGTCTCTGTGAGTGCCAAGTTATTTCTGCTTCTGAGTTTGAGATTTGAATTGAAGACTATTATCTAGTACAGCTAACCTCGACTTTTCTTTTTTCTCCGAAAATGCTGCTTTTCACTTGTGGATAGAATCAAGAGAAGGCGTTGGATATTCCCAATTGTCTGGGTAATAAATAGGCATTACGCTTTGTAATTTGAAGTTTTCAAATTGATTTTTGAATTTATTTTCTAGGTAGAAACGCAAATCCCTGAGATTTCCTTTTAAGTAAAATTTTGCTGCCCTTGGTAGTAAAAATTTTAAAAAAATAAAGGTATCTTGTGTGATAAGGATCACATTTGACAGATGATTAATATTGCTTTTTAAAAATCTTCACGTAAAGTATATTATGAACCTGCTTAATAGATGTTAGAGGATTTTAAATTTAAGGTTACTCAGCTCATAAAAGAATACAACTGTATTTCCCTTTTTTGACATGTTTATTTTTAAATCCTTTTCTTTTCTCAAACGTTCATTTTATTTCATTTATTGAGGTGAGACCAACTGACAAGATCATACAGGTTGCAGGTGCCCAACTCTACAGCACATCATCTGTACACTGTGCTGGGTGGCATGCAACTACATTTCCAGTTCAGGTGTGACTTTAACCCTGTGCTCTTGCCATGAGCCTGCTGACGGCAGCTCTAACTTGCTCATTTAATGACAGCCAGTTAGAGCTTCACTGATGACATCACCAGCTACCTGTCCCATTGCTTGTTCTTCATGCCGTCTGCTATTACCTGGAATATCTGGGCTCTTCACTTCATCCTGATGTCAACACATATAGGGTCCTGCTGCCGCCATGACGTAGTTTTCGTGGGTCAGCTCCTTATTGAATCAAGGGCCTGAACGGCTGAAAAGAGGGACCGTTTGTTTACACAATGAGCATATACTCCCCCTCTTTATTTAGTTTGAAAGTTATTTCAAAAAAATGGATCCCTATTTATTTATTTATTTATTTACTTTAAGGATGTCTACTTGTCACTTTCAGATTTTATTTTAGTCACTGCCTTTGGAAAGCCAAGGAATTTTGTAGACACTGATACAGACGAATATCAACGACTGGAAATATCATTTTGGGGGAGCAAATGTATACATTTCACTCTTTTTTTCTTTTTAAATGTGTTAGAAGCGCAAAGGGTGGAGAATTGAATCTTATACTACTATCTGGCCAACAAATCTGCCCACTCCAGGAATGCTTTATGATAGCTTTCCAGAGCTGTAGCAAGTCCAGTCCTTGATTAAATACAGGTTTTAACCTTCTTGCTTCACACAGAAAATGAGATTTGTGCCATGGACTTTTTTTCCTGAAATGGTGAATCCAGCACAAGTATCATTTTGCCATCCAGCCTTCCTTTCTACTATTTCTATTTGCATTCCATTAGCATAATGTGGAAAAATGGAAGCCAGCAAATATTTTTTTTTATAACTGAGCAATGAGAGAAACGGAAAATCCTGAACTCTTTTCAACTGCCTAGTACTTTAAGGTAGGAGCAGCAGAGGCATTAAATGATTACAATCGATTTTTCTCAAGCTAATAGTCATTCTATATTCCCCATTTATAACCATACATATTATATGGGGAGAAAAGCATTCTGCAATGTATATTATGTTTAAGCTCATAGATCACTGAAAAGTGTACACATGGCACATAATGAGTATCTTGCTTCTTTTGAAAGTCTACTTAATAGATCTTGCTAGCATTCTACGTGGACATATTTTCCTGCCACAATTCACACTGCGAAGAGTTTAATGCGCTAATCCAGCCCTACACAAACTTTCTCTGTAGTGTTAACACATCCTGATAGGAGAACAGACATTTTAGAAAAGTTCTACTTAAATAATTAATGTAAGCTGTAATATATGCAGCCTCTGAGGCCAGAGAGTGGCTCTTTGATCACGAAAATCTTTCTAAAAAAGTAACACACTTGTAGTAGCTCAAAACATCCAGATAGTCCAAATGGATGTATTCCTGAATTTACAAACAAATTTTCTTCTGGGGTTCTACTGTTAAACACGTAATGAGTTCCTGTGGGTTATGATAGGGCAGTCGAGTCCAAATTGTGTCATCCCAATATACACTTTGTCCTAAAATGTGTGTTCAATTGAATGTGTGCAAGACAAGAGTGTATGTGCGCTGATTGGAATGCTGGCATAGACATGAGTTAATTTACGTGAAATGACCCAGCGAATGTGCTCAATCTTCTCAGTAAATAAATAAATAAAACCCTCACCACACATTCACCATTAACCCAGCTGCCAGCCTGTGATCACACACTCGTTCCTTAGATGCTTCAATCATGAATACATTTACTTGCTGAAATAGCCCTGCAGAGCTCTCTAGGTTTTTAACTTACAGTGGAATAGATCTGTCTGAGCCTGAAAAAATGGGAAGCCACAGCTTTGGCAGCCTGGCTCCAAGTAATGACATTTTTTTAACACATGGGGAGGGTGAGTTGTGTTTGGACAGAGATATGCTGAGAAGCTGCTTTTCCCCAAAGGGCATGCAAATGAAGCTCTACGGAACAGTTCAGGTAATTTATCCTGATGGCTAACAGTGTCCTCTTAGAATAGGCCTCAGATGAATGGAATGGTCTAGTGCCAAAAACCAGGTCTTGCCCTGGCCAGGTGGCTCAGTTGTTTGGAGCATCATCCCATGCACCAGAGTTGTGGGTTTGATCCCTGGTCAAGGCAAGTACCTGTGTAGCAGGTTTGATCTCTGGTCAGAGCACATACGGAAGGCAACTGATCGATGTTTCTCTCTCACATAAATGTTTCTCTGTCTTTCTCAGAAAGCAGTTGATTCTAATACATATTGACTTTCATTTCCTTTTTTTTTTAACATTAGAAGTCATAACATTTGGATCAGACTGTATGTTGATGGACACAATCTTTTTCAAATTAGAATATTGATTAATGATGTGGTCCAAACTATTTTACTACAAAAACTAAGCATTTTAATTATATTAAACTTTGGACAGAAATAGATCTTTGCGCAGAGATGGCAGGTTTGGAAGGGCCAGAGATCACAGCCACATGAAAATAAGCACTCTCTCTCCTCAAGTAATTAGTGGGTTTAGCACATTTATAGAAACGGGACTGAGATTTGACACATTTAAGCACCTCAGGGTGAACAGCCAAAACTGTCACTTGCATTGTTTTGAAAGAGACCGGTAAATTCACTTGGGTTTTGGGGCTCACGTGTATCTATGAAATACTTTGAGTTCTTCCCACACCGGATGCATGAATCACAGAGTCGTCACACTTTAGAGAAGGAAGGTGCATTAGAAACTACCTGGCTCAGGTGATCCTCAGGCCACGTAGGCCACTGAAACTCAGCAATGGGAAGTAATTTTCCCACGGGCATATAACAAACATGGCATCGGAGTTTCTTACAAAGAGTGAGCTTTCCAAGGCTAGTCCTACTGTGCAAAGGTAGGCTTTACGATACTTCATCGGGATTCCTAAAACATGGGACTAATGTATGTCGTTCTCCTCCAATCCATGCCCACATTGTACCAAGCACTGCTGCTGCAGCTTTGGATTAAATACGTGGGTGACCTTATTTGTGTTTCCTGGGACTCTCCCTTATTAGGTACCCATCCCCCCAACAAACACTACCCCTTCTTCCTCCACTCCAAATACTCCAATATGCTCGTATGTGTAAAGTTTTAAAGCTCCCTCTTGCCTCCATGCCTTTACCTGTCTATTCTCTCTTTTAAGCCTTTTCCATGCCCCCTCTGACTTCTTCTGGCTAAGTCGAATAGGCATAGGGATGCTTCTGTCCTCTGTACCTCTCACTGACTGTGGTGATAGTCTGTGTGCTGTATTTTGATGTGTATAATGTGCTCCTGTGTACAATGTGCACCCACGTGGTTGGCCCAAACTTTCAGGAAAACAATCTTTCATTTTAATTTTTTAATTCAATCATTTATTAATTTAGAAACAAAACCAGTTATCATACTCCAGGGTGTTATTTTCCTTACAGATATCGTTATCGTTTTCTAGACTTACACTTTTAATGCATAAGCATAAATAAAATAACTAAAAACATTTATATAAATGTGTAATTAGCTCTACCTTTGTATAATGCGCCTCCTTATTTTTCCCTCAAAAATTTGGGCCAAAAAGTGCACCATATACACTGAAAAACACAGTATGTCTGTTTCCCTCAGTTGGAAACAGAGAGCATTTCCAGAGCCAGACTCCTGTTTCACTCATCACTAGAGCACAGCACCTGGCATATCTGAAACACTCAGAAAGCGCGCTGACCGCTGAACACAGGAAAATGACAACGTACACACTGTTGACTACCAGGGCTCTCTGAGGGGTGCAGAAGAATTATTTGAAAGTGACTCTGAAGTGTAGGGACTGTGGATAGTAGGTTTGATTAACAATCCTCTCTCTCCTCCGATTCACTCTGCTTAATAGTTCCTCATCTCTGGGAGACCAGTGATAGGTAATCTTTGCGACCCTACTAAATATACACAAATACTGCATCGGCAGGATGGTGGTCCCTCAGGGCAGAAAAATGATGTTATATTCTCTGTTCGGGATATTTTTGGTGCTGAGCAACAACCAGTCGATTTATAAAAGAGAAGTTCTTGGCTCATCTGATTAGCACGTCCAGAGTGGGTACCAAGAACTCAATTGCCATCTTGAGCCCTT
Source organism: Micronycteris hirsuta (assembly GCA_004026765.1). Taxonomy (NCBI): domain Eukaryota; kingdom Metazoa; phylum Chordata; class Mammalia; order Chiroptera; family Phyllostomidae; genus Micronycteris; species Micronycteris hirsuta. Next base: position 69,472 of record PVJI01001794.1, on the reverse strand, counting down.
CAACTGGTATTTTTGGTATTTGCTCTCCCCTCTCCACTTGGACACCCTGGGTTCACATTATCACTTAGATGGGATCTCTCTCCATGGAGGAAAAGGTAGCCTTCCACAAGCCTACTCCCCTACTCTCAGGTTAGGAACTCCAGGAGAAAGCTTCCATTTTTCTGCTGTTACACAATCTTCCCAGGAAAACTCCCAACGGTACCGTTTGGGCTCTGCTAACTTTGGACCCCATCCCCAAGCATGTACCTGCCCTGGAAAGGCAGTCCTGCCAAGGCGGTTGAGATGAGCAGTGTCTTGCTTTAGGAAGAGACGCAGGGCGGTGTTTCACCAGATAGCTCCCATGACTCATGAAGTACCTGACGTGTGTGTTGAAATCATGCGAAAGAAAAGAGGAGAACATGAGGCGAAGAATATCACTCTCTTATTGGTCAAATATTGATGACCTTGCTTGTAATTCATGCAGGCCCTGTGAGATCACTGGGATTAGAATGGTCCTATTTTCAAAAGGATTGTCACTAGAGATAAGAAATCTAAAGAAGAGACGCCTTTGTTCCCCCAAAAATTCTTTGCCAAGTCCACAGACTCTTATGTGTGTGTACTTTCTCCCACAGGACACATATATGCATTCAGAAAACACAAAGTGAATTTCCACATGCATTTATAGGATTTACATAATGTCAGGGAGAAAATTCTCTATTGTGAGTGAGACTGTTTAGTTTAACAAACGTACACTACCTTAATCAATTTTCCAGATACTCACGAGGACTTAAGATCATCCCTCTATTTAGCATATGCTGGCGTGGCAATTTTTTTTTTTTTTTTTTAGGACAGTGATGATGTCAGTGAAAGCTGCCCAGGGAGATACATTCAATGATTTCACACTGAGATGTGTTTAGTATGTGTGATGGTGAGTTCTTGGTTTGGAAGCAGGTGAACTAGAAGAGAGAAAATCCTGAGCTGGTTATTAAAATGGGGTTTGGTGTCCACTCCTCACTAGATATGTGACTATGAGAAATCATTCTAACCCAAATGCAGTCCTCCATCGGTGGGAGGAGAACAATAATACCTGCCAACGGAGCTGCTATCAGGAGGTATGGTACCTGCAGAAAAGCAAAAATACTATTGATTGTGTGTTTAGAGATTAGTAATATTTTTATTAATCTCATGATTCTGGGTAATTTTTAATTCATCTTTCCTTTTGCCTGTCACTTATGTTTTTAATAGCTTGAAGTTCTTAGTGAAGATTTACAAATGTTCTTTATCATGTTTCTCTTTCTGGAAATAAGTGAAATGGATTCAGAGAAAGGAAGGGAGGGAGAGAGAGACAGAAGGAAACAGAGAGTCGGGAGGTAAAAAATATGTGAAGGGGTAACCCACGCATCTGGGAAACATAAAATTGCAGATATTATTCAACATCAATAGCATGGCTACCACTGGGAGACCTTGGAGACGGGACCAAGCACTAACCCGCCTCACAGATTAACCTAATCACACAATGTCTGTGCTGGAAGGGCCAGGGGAAGCAGCTAGTATAGGGCAGGACAATGTACGTGACACCGCTCCCTGTTTGCCCTTCTTGTTCTTGAGGCACACATCACTAACCCACCTTCACACATTGTCCTTAGCAGCTCATTCCTATGTCCCTATCCGGTGCTTGAGGCAAAGGGGCGCCTTCTTTAAAATGCCAAACAAACCAGACCGATGGGCTAGACGGCACTGATCCGACCCGACACGGACAGGGTATAGATGAAAATTCCAGTGCGTGGGGAATCGACTTCTTAGAAGAGAACAGAAAAATACCACAACAGCCAATGCAGGGCCAGAGTTAGAGTCCAGGCTTCCTGACTCCCAGTTATGAGGAACAAGATTTAAAACAGCATCCCCAAACCAAAGTAAATGTCAGGAACAAAAGTGCATGTGGTGACCTTCAGACGTCCGTTCCTGTGGGCATCACAGAAAAGGCTAGCCAGCTGTTGTGTGAGCGCATTGTGATAGCAGTGCCTGTCATTGTTCCAGAAAGGAGAGCCAGACAAAAGCCAATGAGTCAATACCTACACCGGAAACTAACTATGTAAGAAAGAAAATTGTTCAGCTACAAGTTGGCTGGGAGGAAAGTAGGCTCAATTTTTTTGTTATTTGTTTTTTTTTTAGCAGTTAACAAGAAGTTTCTCTAAGCCAAGATATTTTTTTTTTAATAAAAGTGACTTTGAGAATAGGCACAACTCAATATTTTACAATAATAGTGTTTTTTAACTTTTTTTTTTTTGAGCTTCTCTTAGAGGCAGATGCTGTTCTGGGTAATATCCATATATCATCTATCAGCATCACAATTTTCCTAATTTTACAAATCTATAAATTTTACAGATTACTATCTCTTGGATAAAGGGTTACATATCTGGTGGAAGAAATCAGGAGAGAGCATTGATCTACATAATTCTGTTGTAGAAATCAACAAATAGAAAATACCGAATCTTCAACATTTTTCCTTTTCTTTCTTTTTTTTTGGTGCATACTATACTAGATTATCTTATAATATGTTCAATCATAGTGTATTTTACATACTATTTTATATAAATACATGGCAGAGCTTACTTATTTAGATTTAAAACACACTGTACAAAGAGACTGCCTATAGGCACGCACCTATTAGTTGTTTAAGACCAAATGACAGATTGCTGGCTGAAATTCCTCTAAATTTTGTGGAAATCTTTGGTGTGTGAATTATAAATATCAAACTGCATTTTGGCCTGTTGACAACATCTGCTTAAATCCATCTTTGAGCTGAAGCTGATAAGATGCAGTGCTCTTTGAAAATAAAATGCTTCTAGATATTTATATAACAGCTCAATACACAACTTCATCTCCACTGTGCATGATCTAATAGTCGTCTCTATTGCTAAATTATTTGCTAAATTGGAAGGCTCACGTTGGGATTTATCATCACTCCCTAAACCACTGGCCTAACGGTGGTGCTTTGAAAAATATTTAACTCTGTCAGTCTTTATCAAGTGATTCGCTGTAAGCAGTTTCTTAGATGAAAGAGCACATGGAATGTGTGGCTGTCACATTTTTTCATCATCATTTAAATTGCATTTGTGAGTATATACCAATATATGACCTTGTTAGACAATACATGTAGAAGAAATTTGCTAATTTTTTAAATTACTCAAGGAGGGGATAGTTCAACATTGTATCTTCTGAAATGAAACATAAACTTTCTAGAAACATCTTCAAATGCTGTTCATGACAAATGGAATTCAAGCTGATCAGGTTGTGCTTCTCTATAAACATTCTGGGCCAGACTGTTTCTCAGTGATGACGGATTTCTCTAGCCCCATGCACACATGCATTTGTAATAATGGAACTGATTTTATGCCACCAGTATCAGCCAGCGCAGCTCTACTAGAAAGAGACCTCCTCGCATTTTTAAATACCCCGCCTCTGGAGGAGACACCAGTCAGCTCACCTGGAGGCCCGGTTGCCCTCCTCTGAACTCCACGTGGTTTCTCCCTCTCTTTTCCAGATGGCAGTTTTTACTTGTAAAGACAGGTCTTTAGTTGGCTACCTTCACCTCTCGACGCCCATACAAGCTGAGGGCTGCGTGTGTCTAGAACTCCAATGATTGCTAATAGTGTCAGTACAGGCACAGGTGATTTGACTCCCCCCCACACCCGCCTCCCCAATTCTCTCCCAATGTCATGAAGACAAAAGATAATTAACACAACTTCTCTTCGGTTGTGCCAATGCTCGGAAACAGGACAGAACACAGTCAGTATTCGGACCACACTGAGCCCGAAGAGTTGCCCTCACTCTGGGGAGCACCCATCTTCCTATTCCTTGGAGGTGTTTTCTGCTCTGATTCACTAGGGTTCACTGTGGTTCTAGCAAGTACTCCCCAGAAATATCCACTTCCAAAAGGGTGACAATAGAAATATTCAAGATAAAATAGATTCTGAAAATCATAGTAAATTAAAAAAAAAAAAAAACAGAAAGCCGTGCATGTAACAATGTAACTCTAGCTCATTCTTAGAACAATGCAACACTCATCAAATGTCAAATGTGAGAATGCAGAAGTATATTAATTTCATAATAATGTTAACTCAAAGTATATTATAAACAAAATTTACACAGTGTCTTGTTTACTTCCCAAAAAATGACCATGTATGAGTATGAATATTCACTAGAATACAATAGTTAAGGGCACACTCCTGGCATGGCTGCATTAGATATTTACAAATCAGAAAATTATTTACTAACTAGCTAAAGTTACTTTACCTCTTTGCTTCATTGTTATTCTTTTTAAGGTAGAAATATTAATAATAATAATAATATCACTTAGCTCAGTAGATGGAACAAGAGAATGCATGTAAATATTGTAATCAGAAAATTAGCAGAAGAATCCTCAGTAAATATTAGGTATTTTATATTTCATATAGAGAGGCTAAAAGCATATTTTGATAACTCTGGATGCCAATGATTATATTTAGGTGATCTGTCTTGGTACTTTCTTTAGCTTTTATATTTTCTTCTGGGCTTTCTAATACTCGCTAACAGGTAGGCATCATTTTTCCCACAATAAAAATGCCTGTAAAGAACTTTGAGCATTGTCGGTAGAATGATAAGCTGTTGCAGCCACTATGGAAAACAGTATGGAGATTCCTTAAAAAATTAAGAATAGGACTACCATATGACCCAGCAATTTCACTTCTGGGTATTTATCTGGAGGATATGGAAACACTGATTCAAGAAGATATATGTACTCCTATGTTCACTGCAGCATTATTTATAATAGCCAAACTATGGAAATAATCTCGGTGTTCACCGATGGTTGAATAAATAAAAAAGATGTTGTGCATACACACATACACACACACACACAGGAATACTACTCAGCCCTAAAAAGATGAAATATTATCATTTGTGACAACATGGATGGATCTTGAGGGTGTTGTGCTAAGTGAAATAAGTCAGATAAAAGACAAAAACCATATTATTTCACTCCTAAGTGGAATGCAAAACAAAAAATGAATACACAAAAAACTAAAAACAAATTCATAGATACAGACAAAGGATTGGTGAGTACCCTGGGGAAAGAGGGAGGGAAGAAGACAAAAATGGGTAAAGGGAACCAAATATGTGGTTATGGATGGAAACTGGACTTTTGGTGGTGAGCACACTATGGTGTATAAGGATATCAAACTAAAATGTTGTGCAACTGAAACATATAAAGTTATTAAGCAATGTTACCTCCATTTGTTTTAATGCCTATAAAGGGCCTATAAAAATATCCCCTTTAAAATTTTTAATTCCCCTTCCACTGAGGACTTTCATTGATTTCTGTCATGGCTATGCGGGTCCATGGAAAATATACTCACAATAATATTAGAGAATGCCCTCTAATATACAAATGCAAGCCAATGTGATATTAAAGTGGCCTGCCAGCATGTGTTGGTTCTCCGTTAGAACAGACCAAGAATGTCCAGTTTCTAGATCTTATCTAATGGTCAGCAGGTGCCACACTGAAGCGGAAAACTGAGTGTCCCTTTGGGAATCCTACCAGGTAGCAGACAGACAGCATCTCAAATCAGGACAATCCCAACTTACTAAAGTGAAACAGGTCAACACGCTTAACTTTCCCAGGAGCTGTGGGTCATGTCTGTCCTCTGACATCAACCATTTCCTGCACTAGAAATTCACCAAGCAGATATTCAGTAAATTTTTGCTGAATGAATGCTTGATGAATGAATGTCAGGAGCAAATTATACAAATGTGCATTATTGTAAAGATTTAAGGAAGCATCAAATCTGTAATGCTGACCATTGTTAGACCTCTATTTTAAAAATAAACTCTTCCAAGATTTTTGGATGACATATTCAGGCAGCTGTTCATTTCCCAAATGGCCAAGTGCACAGAACTAGAACTAGAAGACATATGGCCAAGGTTAAATAAGCAGTCTTTCAACTCTACAGCTTAGGAGATATGATGCATTAGGCAAAGATTGGTGGTGGGAATTCAGTGACCTTGCCCTTCCCATCACTAAGGCAACCTAACAAGAGAGTCTTTCCCTGCAGGAATTAATATGCAAATGTAAAATCATCCATTAGCCTGTCTACATATCTGACATTTCACAATGTACATATATTAATCTGAAATTATTAATTGCTTTGAATTTATCTTGAATACTTAGAGCTCTAAGTTCCTATGATGGTTAATTTTATGTTTCAGCTCAACACAGCCACAGTGTGCCCAAGTAGTTGGTTAACCATTAATTTGGGTGTGTCTGTGAAGGTATTTCTGTATGAGATGAACATGTATGTGGACTGTATAAAGAAGATTTCCCTCCTTAATGGGGGTGGGCATCACCCAATTCATGGAAAGCCTAGATAGAGTCAAAAGCTGAATAAGAAAGAATCCTTGCTCCCTGCCTGACGGTTTTGGACGCGTCTGCTCCTGCCCTTGGACTCAGACAGACTCAGACTAGAACTTACACCTTTGACCCTCCCCGTGTTTAGGCCTTTAGATTTATACCGGAATCATACCATTGGCTCTCCAGCTTGCCAATGGCAGATCTTGGATCAGCCTCTATTATCATGGGAGACTTCGAGTACATGCACTAAAGATTCCTCATAGTAAATCTCTTCATATTTGCAAAATAGACCATGCACTACTAATTAGTATGGACTAATCCCAAATTATTCTCATATGCATATATGGACTGCAATTATTTAATAACGATAAACAATGCAAAGAACACATAAGTATTTAATAAAACACATTAAAATTGTTATGATAATTCAAATAATCAAGAACATCCAGAGTCTTAAGTTTCATTGCATACTTCGTATGAAAATTTTAAAGTTATCTTTCTGCGTCCAGAGGAGCAGAATATCTAGTGTTGAAATTTTCTGTTACTCACAGGTTGTCTCCTTCATGAAATCCCAAGATATGCATTCTGGATCCAGATGCTTGGAGACTGGTATGCTGGAGTGCTTTTGCCTTCTCTAATTCATATAGGTATCTCTGGCCCTTTGTGAAAAATTCAACACATAGTTGTACTCAGAAAATATTTGTTGGAGAAACAGACAAAGTAACTCTCTTTCTGTTGTCAGACAAACTTTGTTGAGACTGTTTACTTAGCAATTTTTATAAGGTAATCCTACTCTCATTGGAATTGAAATAATAACCTGCATTATGTTGTGTTCCTGGTTTGGCTAACACATCTACTATGTTGCTTTCTGTGCATGCATATTCTAGCCCAATTACTCAATTCTAGATACAAAGTTGTTTTTGCTTTTTTCTAGGTTATCTTCTTCATTATCTAAATGTTTTCCTTTGTCGATGATACCACTACTAATAATATGTAAGTTGCCTCAATGACTTAAGTAGTAATTAGACTACCAGTCTTCATTTAGTTTAGGTGTGCTGATCCATTTTTGGTGCTAGGAAGCAGGTAATAATTCTTTAAAAGAAAAATCAGCTCTCAATTCTGTCATTTACAAAGGGAATTATCACCGTGAGTGTTCACAGTGTACCAGACACTTTCTTAGTGACATTTTAACACGAAGCAATCGCTATTTTATTGAGCACCTAAGCTGTACAAGTCACTTAGTTTACATGTACAACATCTGAAATTCTCACCCCCTGAATCCTTTTAATTATTACTCTCTGGATGAGGAAATAGAAAAACCATAGTGGTTACAATCACGTTAAGATCATACAACTAGATGTTGCTACTATCAGTTTGAAATATACATTTTGTTGTTGAAACTATATTTCAAGACATCGCGTGGACTTATTTTGGCATTTTCTCAGCTTGGAAGTCATCTCTTCAACAGGATAAAGTCATTGCTTGAATTATTGGCAATATTCTCATTGGCAAGCTCCCCAAGATGATGTGATGACTTATTTGCATAGCTTTGATGTCGAATCTTTCTTTCATATATTTTTGCTTTGTTTGCTAAGCAATTAAGAGATTCATTTGCTAATTTTTTTTTCAAAGGAATAGTCAGAAATGCTGTGTGTTCCTTTGCCAGGGTTTCAAAGTGATTTCATCTCTATAGGGTGTTCAGGTCCACCTACTTAAATTTTGTGTCAAGAGAATTAGAATATTCCTCCGAGGTTATGTCCTCACATTCTTCTTCTGCAAAGAAACCCTACAGCTTTGTGATTTTAAAGCAATATGCTTAATTACTCTGACCTGAGTTTCCTCTCTGCCACCAACCTGTGAGGCTGTTTGGCAGTCCTCTCTTTGTTTTCATGTTTGATATTTGGGAGGCGGGATATCATTATTTATGTTACTGTATGGCACAGAACATTTGCTAAACATATGTATTTAATTTTTGAAGCAATCCTTGGTGATAAGTATCATGGATGGCCTTCATTTAACAGAGAAGTTGACTGTCACACAGAAGCGACAAACCTCAGGTTCCAAAGTGCACGTGTGTGGCTCCAAAGAATTTCTGTGTATCATGCAATATCCCTCTTCATGGAAAGCATAGCAACATTTTAAAAATGCTGCACCATAATTAACATGTTTTAAAGCAAATCTTCCAAAATTATTTAATATGAAAAATTAGTGTTTTTCAATATATTCCATTGAGAAGGTCACATACTTGCCAATGAATTGTTCAATATCCATGAAATGCACAGACTGTTTTTATGGATTCAGAACCAATAGGTTCTCTTATTGATAACAGCTCTTGTTTCTTTTAATACATTGAAGAGTGATTGACACTAAACCACTCGTCTTAATCAATTTCAGTGAGAGATATTTGTTACTTTGCAAATTCCAGATCCACTCAAAAAAACGAAGTTACTCCAATTATAAATGATAACTAGGCATGAACCAGAACCCCCTCACACACTGATTTATTTAATACTGAAATGGTCATTGCCCACTCAGTTAATATTTATTGAGGGCCTTCAATGTTGGTAGCACTATTCTAGACCACAGGGATATGATGATGAGCACATAGGGACTTGGCTTTGATCTCACGGCACTAACAGGCTAACAGTCATGAAGACTTTAATGAAATAGTTGTACCAAAGTATAAACTTGAACTGGAAAAGGGCTGTGTGGATGTCCATGTTGGTGCCAGCGCCCTTTGCTGGAGGACCTGCCCTAGCCAGGGAGGCCAGGGAAGGATTGCTGGAGGAAATAACGATGAAGCTGAGATTTTAAGAATTAGCAGAGTTAATTCATTAAAGAGAGGAGGGGGAAAGCAACTTTCAGGGACTGGAAAGAGGACAGGAAAGGAGCTTGTGATAAGAAGGAACATGTTGAGTTAAATAATAGAGAGAGGGTGAAAGAAACAACATAGGTTGGCATGAAACAGTATAACAGAAAAATAAACCCATTTTTAAGAGCAGAAAAACCTTCTTTATGAAAATATCATTCAAATTGAGTCGTTGACATTTAATGATATCTTTCTCCTATTTTAATTTTTTAAAAAAGTATCAGCAGAAAGCTGAAGGCTAATTTCAACACACACTGTGTAAGAATACTAATTGTGCACTGAAATAAATAACTGGAATACTATAATACAAATGTAGGTGTTCAAAAATTCATTCATAATGCAGTGCTCCAAGTAAAAGCTCCAGGATTTACATGACATTAGGTATTTTTAGAAACCTCAGACCAGCAAATGGAAAGACTTAGAAGGAGAAAGAAGGAAAATAAGTCTTAAAAATAAGTCCCCTTCTATAGAGTCTAAGGCTGTTTGCTGGGTAATTTTCTGCTAGGAACACACACCTTCTAATGGAAGATATTTGAACATAAGAGCTCCATTCACCAAATGCATGTCAAATAAGAACTGTAATTAATTTCATCAGTATAATAGGGGAAAAGTTCAGCAGAAAGGAGAAAACGAATGCACTTCACCTGCTGAATCTGTCCCCAAGTCCCTTTTCTATCCAGGGAGTGCAATTTATATGGCAAGTTTTATTATTTTATGTTATGCTATTTACAATTATGTAGCTGAATTTGAAAAATAAAGTGATGTAACTGGCATTACATTTTTAAGAATTCCATTTGATGGGATTGAGACTGTTAAACAGTAGGACTTTCTTCTAAGTACTCTTGAGCTATTGTATGTGGCAAAACATTTGCAATCAATAAATGCTACAGGAACTGTCAAGAAATAAGGCAACCCTCCCTGCTCCACACACACATTCACAGGATTTATGGCTCAAAACTGGCAGACCCATCTAGATCCAAAAGGGCAACTAATTTCACCTGACAGTAACCCCTACCTTCATTACACATTCATTGTGATACATTGGCCTGCTACAGACACACCGCCATTGGCATTACTGGAAAACCCATCTAAAGACACCAAAGAACCAATGGAGCTTCCCTGAGAAATTGCCACAGTTTTTTCAGTTAGATCCTGGATATTGCTCCCTCTTATTGGCTATCCGCCCCCCACTCCAATTAAATAAACCTCAAGGAAAGAAGCAAATTCCGCTACAGAGATGCCACAATGTCTGTGGAGTAGCCTGTTGTCTGCCGCACGGCTTCATGAATTAACTCACTTTCACTTTAAACTCTATTCTGGCTCATGTTTGAATTACTTCCCATGTGAAGTCAAGGACCCACTGGGTCACAGACCCTCGGTTCCCGAACCCCTGGAATGCCTGCGTCACATCAGCTTTGGGTCCCTCGTAAGAATCTGCTCTCTATTGATATGGAAGAAAAAAAGTACAGATGTGTAGTTGGCCATGTAATTGATCACTTGGCCTATGAAAAATGGCATCCTTAGTCTCTGGAACCTGATGTGAACTTGAAATGAGAAGCACCACCAAGGACTGAGCTGTAGTTTCTTTCTTTGTATATAATGCTTTCTACTATAGAGGCAATAACGATAGAATCAGTGAAAAGCAGAGAAAACAAATCCTCCTCCATCTCTCCACCTAGTCCCATCCAAGAGAAAGAATAATAATAATGACAACTGTAATTCTTTGGGTACCACTATGGTGTGGTGTTTCAAGTAAATGATTTCTAATCATTATACTAACCTTGCAAAGTAGGTGTAAATAATGGCCTCCTTTTGCACAAGAGAAAGACTGCACAGAGGGATTAAATGACCTGCCAGATATGTCATGAAGTCATGAGGGCAGAACCAAGATTTAAAATAAGAACCACCTTACTACAATTTTACTGTAGCAGGTGGCTTTTAAGACATTTTTTCCAAGTAAACATGTATCTTTTTATTTGCATGTCTGTTTTGTTGTTTATCTGAAGCTCTTATTACATTACACACTTTTACCCTGAACTTTTTAAATCATATACTATTTAAATACTAATGTTATTACATGATGCCCATCATCATCATGAATACACACCAAAAATACCCAAAAGTATATGTGTTATTTCTCCTAATGAGTAATTTATATTTTGACCATTTTTTGGTTGTCCTTTGTTTCAATATCATGGATAATTATATAATAATATTTTTATGTAAAACTTTTATGAACGCTGGATTGTTTATTTGGGATAGCTTTCTAGGCAAGAAATAATGTGCCAAAAATGTATTAGCTTTTTTCCCTACCCAAGTGGCTCAGCTGGTTGGAACATCGTCCTGCCAAGGGCACATACCTTGGTTGTGGGTTCGATATCTGGTCAGGTCGTGTATGGGAGACAACTGATGGATGCTTCTCTTTGGCATCCATGTTTCCCCCTCTCTCTCTTTCAAATCAATAAACACATCCTCAGGTGAGGATTAAAAAAACTTGAAAAAATATATTATCCCTTTTTTTCCTAGAATTTTTAAATGATGACAAAATCATATATAGTTACATATGATAAAATTCATAGTCAGATTAGATTAAATTCCATGATTCTAGGTATCTAGCAATCAGGTTATATCAATTTTCTTAATCAAAATAGTTTATTTTTTTAAATCTGTATTATTTATCTGTATTGGGTTATTCCAAGTCCTTCAAAGGCACTCATCCCTTTATGAATCTAAACAGGGGACCTATGTAAACACTCTGTAAGAAAAGATACTGTTTATTTGCATTCCTACTGCCCATTTTTTCCCATTAATAATATTTTAAACTGTTTGAATAAATACAGTAGAACAAAAATTAACTGCTTGGCTAAAAGTTAACCAAATACATTAAATCAATGTCTGTCTCATCACGTGCTTTGTCCTATAATGTTTACATTGACTAATTTTAACATAAACTTAAAGCAGCAAATACTAATTATGTCAAACTACAGGCATTGTTTCAGTTTACATACTTTTTATGAACACATGGGTAGACTCTATTTGTATAGCTGTGTGTGTAGGAATTCCCCCTTCAGATAAGATTCCTGTCTTCCTAGAACAAATCTGAATCGGTATTAATATACCAACTAACATCTTCTACCTATAAAGCACTTATTCTGTCCTGAATACCCTATCACTTTCCAGTAACTATTAAGATAAAAATTTCCTTTAAAACAGCAAGTATAATAATTTTGATAGAATTTGCTTTTTGTATGAGAAATCTGAATGCATTATTTTGATGCCCCTCATATTGTCACCTCAGTGCAGCAGTATTACTCTCCTTATCAGAAGTGGAAAAAAAATACTCAGCAGTCATTGCCCAAGATAACATAGCTAGTAAGTGGGTAAATAAAGATATTCAAGTCAGAACTACATGGCTGCAAGTAGAAGCGTAAACTAACCCATGGCAGTTCATAAATATCCGTGTTGGAGGTAGTATATAGTTTAAATGACCTGTTGCTGAATAACAAGCCACCTCAAAATGTAGTGGCTTAAAACAGCAACCATTTATTATTGCTCAAAAGACCCTGTGACAGTGGCCGAAAGACCCCCGAGGGAAGAAGCAGCTGCTGCTGGCAGCCAGGAGCCAGACCTGTGTGCGGAGCGTCAGAGGGAAGTGCACAGAGCACCGGTAACTCAGAGGATTGACCACTGTTAGAGTCTTTTCACTGAGTATCTTTTAGACGGCTACTAGAGAGAATATCAAAAGGGGACGAGAATAGAAATAAGGATCAACAGAAAACGAAATTAGTGTCAGTGTAAAAGGAAAACTTGCTGTCAGCCGTTCAGAAAAGCCCGCAGGGGCTGTGTGGGCAAACACCAGACAGTTCCGCCAGGACAGAACCCGTGCGTGCTCTAGCTGGTTCTGGCTCAGAGAGGAAAGGGACAGCCTGGCTGTCTGACATGCGAATATGAACTTCATCTTCATGGGGCTGCTTCTTAGGCAGCTCACAGAAGACCTGTGAAGAGAGGTGGCTACCACTCCACTTGAGAATGGCTACTGAGTATTTATTTTTGCTAGGTTACTTTGTCACTTCAAGTGTTAACTTCTCCTGAGTTCATACTTCAATGTATCTCTTATTTGATATTATTTTCTACCCTCTTAAAAAGAAATTCGGAAACTACTAAAAAGTTGTTGAAACAATTAGTAAAACATTTCAAACTAAATGGATGCAACCATTTTATTTTCTAGGCACTGTATAACAGTAAAACGGATACTAATGATTGTTGGTTCATGGTATATTAAGTAGCTCTAAAATAGTTATCAAGAAAAAAAATAGAGGAAATATCTTCTGAAGGGCATTAAGCCTAAAGTCCAATTTTCTAAATGCTCCTTTAAGAGGGAAAACAGGAAGCATTTGCAATGGACACAGTGGGGTGCAAAGTTTTACAGAATTGTTCTCACTATTAAAGAAACAATCCAACTAAATGGTTCTATTAAATTGAGAGTCCAGGCAGGTTGCATTCAATTTAGGACCTGGATTTGTAAGCACTTGGGCCTATAAAGGAAGGAGTTTAAATTCAGCTTACTTGCCTTGTTTTGCAAATAAAAGAAAATATTCAAGGCTGCAGTAGAAGTCAGAGGTAAAACTGCATCAGGTGTTGCATGTCGCTTCACCAGGTATTCCCTTTTGGGTGGCTTTAGGATCTCAAACTTTATGGAGAAATGACGGCAGTGACAATCAGCCACTTAGCATCCACTTGTAGCACACATATTAACTCCTCAGAGAAGAATTTGCATCTACAGAAGTCAAGAAGTTTGCAGGCACTACAGTGCACAGCAGATTTCTAGAACTTATTCAACCAGCGTGACTAAAACATCACACCCATTGAACGACTCTCTGTTTTCCCCACAAAAACAAAGGAGCACAAGGAAACTTAGGGAAGTGGTGAATATATCTGTTTCCTTGGTTGTGGTGATCAGAACGCAAGTAATTCCTTACGTCCAAACTCACCAAATTGTACACATTAAATATGTGCAGTTCTTTCTGTATCAATTCTACTTCAATAAAGCCTTTTTAAAAGTCAAGATGACAGCTTTGCAGAAAGAACAATTCAGCCTTCATTGAGTATATCTACTCATTCAGGCAAACAAACAAAAAGAACTTGGAGTCTAATAAGTGTGTCTCGTTGTTCCTGATACAATAAATGTTATGAAGACAGGTTTTTCTCCTGCCTCCATGATTCACAATATTTTTTCTGCTGCTAGACTATGAAAGGTAGGCAATGCTGATCTCTAATTCTGACTTTGTTCTAGCACTTTGTTCACCATCTCTAAGAGACTGAAGTCGAAATTGCTGTTCTTTCAATTTCCTACTTGAACTCAAGTTGCTTAAGGTCTTTCTTGCCACAATATTAGAAGCAATCTCTAACTCATTTGGAGTTGACATCCATCTATTTCTTGGATTCTTAGTCTTGAGTCCATGGCTTCTGCAGGTAAAGAATCTCCTGCTTGGCAGAGACAACCATGGATGGACTCTTGCAATACTGTGTACACTTCCTTTGTTTCTTGTGTTTGTTTTGTTTCAATGTTACACACCTGGTATCTTGAGTTTGCATTTAGTCTCCAAGATTTAAGCCTCATATAAATCTTAGGCAATGACATTTTTCTTAAGCCTCAGTTTTTGAATCTGTAAAATGGAGATTATAATTTTACATAATCCATGATTTTTAAAGTATAAAGTGAAGTTATAAAGTGCTTTAAAAAAGTATCTAGTACATACAAGTCGTACAAAGAATAGTACGTATTTGTATTAACTTGATAAACCTTGGTATTTATCAAGCATAGCCACACTGCATTATATAGGGAATTATCATGATAATCCATCATGGAATATTTGGGAAATACACTGGAATATATTTTGGAAAAATCATAATGCTATTAGTGGTATTTTCAGTGCTGAGACTTAGGTCAGTCTGACACCAGTGCATGAATGTTTAATGTTTAATGACTAATGCAACATTTGTTTCTAGGCTGATAATCCTTATATCCTCTTTTCATAGAGCCCTTGAAACCCCAATCATACTGTGGTGTGCCAGCTGTAGAGCAAACACTGTATCTTTATTCCTCCAATATCTTCATGTGTACTCTTCTCTTAGTCTTTCCTGCCGTTCTCCCACATTTACCTACTGAAGCTCATTTAAATCCTGCTTTCCCTCTTTTCTCTCTCCCTCTGAAGAAAGAGACTTTTCCAGGGAGAAGTCTTAAATTCTTGCTTCCTCTTGACCTAGGACGTTATCATATTTGCCTTCTATTAGGATATTATTTACCTAACAGTATTCTGCTATTAATCTTGAACTTGCAGAAAGGCAATGGCGGTGTCTTATTGGCCCTGTTTCCCATATTAAACTACACAGTGTATCTGTAAGGCAATCCACACAGCTCAATAAATGGAATGGATGCCCAGTTCATAAAGGTGTCAGAATGTGTCAGAGAATGTGGCCCCTGTGCCATTTACCAGCTGGCATTTATGCGCTTTCAAACACCAGAAGAAAAGAAGCTGTCTCTGTTACCATTATTGTCATGTGGAATCTCTCAAGAATCGCTTGCCTGCTCGGTGGCGGCTCTGCAGGGGCCCCCATCCGTGTTGCTGTTACAATACACACATGGATTAATTCCTGTGTGCTGCTTTGGAGCTCTATTAGATTGTTTTTGACGACTAAACTAACATAACTTGGAAGACCTTTTTATTGAATTTCCCAGACAGGCAGAGGAGTAGCCAAGGAGATTTTTGTATGAGAGCCAAGGCTTTTTATAGTGATGATTTCTCACATGGTCTAGTGGGAGAAGTCTTTTAATTGTTGCTTTGTAAAAGCCAGCACACAACAAAATGAGGAGACGGGATATTGAAATATCTCTCTCAGTATTTTCTCTGTAGGATATCACTGGTACGTTCAATGGTGCATATCAAATACCTACTATGAGCCAGGTTCTGTGCTGTTACCATCCATCTGTGATTTCGTTTCACCCCCACACTGACCATAAAATTAGACAATGTTACTACAATTTTATAGAAGAGTAAAGTAAACCAATTAAGTGATTTGGAGACCATCTATCAGATTCCAAAGTCCCTGCTTTTAAGTTATGGGTGAGATTTTCTAAGACGAGGTCTTTGAATGGTGCAAATGGTAAGATTTGGCCTAGTTTATAAAAAAAATAGTATGAAACTGGCTATCTAAGGGTTTTGTTTGATAGTATACTTCTCTTCCTAAGCAAATATTCAGTTCCCAATTTGGAAAATACACACACTGCATTAACGTATAAATATAAAAACAATAATCAGCCAAATCCTAACACTCAGAACTACCTAAAGGCAGTCCTTGCATTGTTTCAATAGGGATAACTTTAGTTATAATCTTTATGAAATTACACACTAGCACCTCAAAACACAGTTCCAATGTCAGTCACCATGGTAGACCTTAACTGTGAGTGATTGCAGAAAGTCAGTACCATATTTTTTGGACTATAAGATGTACCTAGGTTTTAGAGAAGGAAAATAGGGAAAAAAATTTTTGAAGCAAATATGTGGTAAAATATTTAATAACATAAATAATATCCAGACTATAATTCAGCTACATTCAGACTATAAGACATACCCCCATTTTCCTCCCAAATTTAGGAGAGGAAAGGTTCATCTTTTAGTCTGAAAAATATGGTACTTGAGTCCACCAATCACTACATAAATAAATGGGCAACAGAACCAGTGATCAATCAGATAACTTTTTTCGAAGTCTGTCAATGAGTGGACATTACTCATCCACTTTCTCCCTTTGATGAACCCATGTGCCATTTTATAAAATTGGTTTATTGAAAGAGAGAATTAGCCAAAAGAATAAGGGTGTGTATGAAAGAAACAAAAAGTGGTAACACTGGAAGTAAAATTGGATGTGACTGGAATATGGGAGAGGGTGGCAGAGGAGGTAACAGCGTCCTGGGAGGGAGTAAAGAGTGGCAGGTACACAATTCGGCGGAGCATTTACCGCACTGCACAGATGCTTTGTGGGATTTGGCCTGAATGCACAGGAAGTTGGAGAATAGAGAGCTGACCTTCGGAACATGACACTGCCATCGTTCAGGAGACGCTGGGTATGTGGCAGAGGAATTTCGTGAAAGACAAAATTACTGACATAAATTAGACAAAAGAACAAGATGACCCCAAGGAAAGACACTGGCAAAAACTTCATAGTAAAGGAACTCTCAGAAATATTTCATTGGAATGAAAGTTCAAAAGACAGCAAGCTGGAAGATGAGCCGAACTTAGGTGACGATGCTCTCTGTATGGTGAGTCACGCGACCAGGGGAAAGCAAGCATGTGCAAATTATTCCCAGTAAGTTTTTTTAACCAAGAAATAAAAGATTTTAATGAATACTTTGTGGCGTTTTACTTACAGTATACTAAATAAATCTCACATTCATTGTTCTATTTTTATTTCTTCACACATCTGTAATGGACAGTGATAGTTTCGAAATGTTTGGTCAAAATTTTTTTAAAGATCACAGAACAATCACAATTTTTCCACTTAGTTTCAAGATCACTTCGCACTTTCCACTTACACAGATATTTATATGGTTTTTGTATATGTTCCCTTTTCTTCCCATGAAATATTTGTGAATCATTGTTGCTAATAAACCTAACTTAAGTGACAATTTGCCAGGAGGCTGTTCAACTAGAAAAATCTCTTCTCGTCAAAACACCTCGTCTTGTATAGTTACAAAGCATCTACCCAATCCAGGAAGCTGAGCACAGTAGCCCCCTAATTCACTGTAAATCTGTCCCAAGACCCCCAGTGGATGCCTAAAACCACAGGGCATACCAAAACCTACATAATTTTTCCTATACATACGTACCTGTGATAAAGTTCAATTTATAAATTATGTATAAGGGAGTAACAGTAGTTACTAATAAAATAGAAGAATTATAACAATATAATGTAATAAAAGGTATGGGTCTCTCTGCCTTTCCCTCTTCTAAAATACCTTAGTGTGCCATACGCACAGGGTCGGCACACAGACAGAGGGAGGAATTCACGTCCGGAGGGGATGAAGCTGGCCAGCGTGCGATTTCTTCACATTACTTAAAATGGCACACAATTCAAAACTCATGAATTCTTTATTACTTCATTTTTCTGTTTAATATTTTCACATCGCAGCTGATCATGAGTAACTGAAACCATGAAAAGGGAAGCCACCGATAAGGGTGGGACTACTCTAGCAACTCCCTACCGCATGTCAAGTAACTCATTAAGAATAATTGACCCTGGCTGGTGTGGCTCAGTGGATTGAGCATGGGCTGGGAACCAAGGGGTCCCGGTTCGATTCCCAGTCAGGGCACAAGCCTTGGTTGTGGGCCAGGTCCCCAGTGAGGGCCATGTGGGAGGTAACCATACATTGCTGTTTCTTTCCCTCTCTTTCTCCCTCCCTTCCCCTCTCTCTCTAAAAATAAATAAAATCTTAAAAAAAAATAATTGAGTTACGCTGTGAATCAACTAATACATTGGTTCTGTATACCTATAAGTAGCAGACACTTGGCTCTACCTTACAGTGTAACCACCACAGGAAGGACATTTACATCTTATACTAAATGTAACTAAGAGATGAGTTGCAGTTGCCTGACTGCTATAAAATTACGTAGGTTAGACATTACATCACGCATTTTTAAATTAAGCCTTTGCTATATTGTCAAGTTTGGTGCCCTAAGTTTCTTTTGGCCCTTGGAGAGTTTGCAAGCCTTTGTTTTGCAGTATGTTTAATGGGTAAAACTGACCCAAACGTAACTTAAAATTATATGGTTCTCATGATCAGCAGCCCCTTGATTTTACCCAAGAAGAGCGAATCTGAGCTGGCACACTGTTTTAATCCATGGCTATGGAATACAGGCTTTGGTTGGTTCAAGTGCTCTAGATATGGCGCTCGGACACTTAGGTTCGACTTCCAACAGGGACTTCAGTGCTTAATTTATTTATTTTTAGAGAGAGGGGAAGGGAGGGAGACAGAGAAGGAGAGAGACAACAATGTATGGTTGCCTCTCACATGGCCCTCACGGGGACCTGGCCCCCAACCCAGGCATATGCCCTGACGGGGAATCGAACCTGGACCGTCTGGTTCCCAGCCCACGCTCAATCCACTTTGCTTCACCAGCCAGGGCTCTCTGCTTTTCTAATTCTGCATGACCTTTCTTGTACAAAGCCACTGAGCAATGAATAACTGGTGATGTTACTCAATAATCCATCACTCCACGTGCATGTCATGTAAATTACATGCAATTACATAAATTATTTTGCTTTGTTCATTAAATACTATTACATAGGTATTTATTTTTAAAAGAAACATTCTTTAGTGTAGATAGTGTTCTGGCTCACCAATATAACAGTACGTGATACACTGTATTTTGTCTCTTGTTGAAGACTTAGGTTGGTTCAGATTTTAATAAATTTAAACACAGCAGGAAACATTTACCTTCAAATCTGTGTTCATACTTCATGTTGTGTTCTAAATGGGATATTTCTAAGTAGAACAAGTCATAAGAATTTTAAGGATTTTGACATATATTATGAGAATACTTTGTAGTAGGATATTTTTTATTTATTTAGATTTTTTAAAAATATCTGGATAATTTATAAAAACAATCTGAATTCCTCAGATCATAATGGCATAAGAGTTCACATAGAGTGGCAAGGATGGGCAATAAAAGAAAGTTCAATTTCATATTTCTCTCTGATAAAAGATTATTTCCAACCCTTATACTATGATACTCATCTTACTGTATTATAGGCATCACATTTATAAGTGATGCAATTGGTAATACATGTGATGTAATTTTTATTTTCAAATTCAAGAGAAAGAATATATTTTCTCATTCAGTTTTATTAGTTGAGGAAATAACCAAAGACTAGTTGTAGATTAAATTTCCCTAAATGGATCCTCCATCTATTGACGAAAGTAGTTTATCTGCTCTTCAATAGTGTATACTCTATACATATGTTAGGTCTGGAGAAGTACCCATATGTCACTAATATGCTCCAGTAACTGAGGCTCAGAATCAATATAAGAAAGAGAACAACAACAACAAAAATTCTACAATAGCAATTGGAATTTAAAATAATTTTTTGAGAATCTTGAGGACCAGCAAAGGTAATTTTTATATGACTGAATAAATATTTGTTTATGATTTACTATGGGTGTCCAGCACACTTCTCAAACATATTTTCACAAAGAGAGAAATCCTGCACAGACTTAAATACATGTGACCTGAGACCTGCCCCCAATGACATGCTGACTCATCTGAGTGATCACTGAAACATCTGGGTCATCTGTTGATCTATTTTTCTCTTCTTTTAGTTCTTTTCCCAATTGAAACATAAAACTGATTACCAAATACTATGTATAAAAATTGAAGCGGCTCTGTAACTTTTGTCTTATTATATAGAAGAACATATTTATATACTTCTTAGAGTGGAACTTTCAGCAAATTCAAAACTGGTGTCAGAAGTTCTAAGACCTGTCTAGTTCATGCTTGGCATTACTTGTACTTAAATAGTTCAATGTCACACCTGAATATCTGGGGGCATTTATCAGGGACCCCCATCCTTGGTGGGCTCTGAATTCCTTTTATATTGTTCCTGTACTGGGCCACAGTTGAAACTGTTCAGCTTTTCAACCTCTATGTGGTTACTTTCTTTTTATCTCCTAAATGCCCTGCTCTGTGTGGAGCAAGTATGACTTAGCGGAGACTTTAGAGAAAGACCAAGATGTGGATCTCGATGGTAGAAATATGGTAGATATAAAATGCATGATACAATTAACTAAAAATAAAAGAGGCTTAAATGGAGCTTAAGTGTCCAAAATCCCTGCATTTTCTGATTAATGGTAAAAAATACTAATTTTTACTAGACCCTCAAAAAGGCAAACAGGTACCGTATAATTTCTAAACAAATAACAAAAACTTGAGTAAAAACATGCAAATTTAAGAAGCCAGTAGGAATATTAAATGGTAAAATTATAAATTTAACTAAAAATAAAAAAAAGAAAGTACAAGTGACATTAAGAGAAAATAAAAATTTAAATAACAGTATAAAACAAAAAAATCAATATGTTAAATGTAAATGATAAATGCTTCAATAAAAATAAAATTGTAAGACAGAAAAATATATGTAACTACATGTCCCTTCCAAAAGTATAATTATAGAGAAAGACTGTAAGTACAATTATGGACTTCCGGTTTCTGGTCCAAGACGTGAGGGCCTGAGATGCCATCACTCCTATTGTCACACCAGGAAAAAACTGAACAAACTGAAAGTCAATGACTCTTCTGAGAGTCGTAAGAAAATTGAAGTCACAATGTAGAAACATTATTTAACATACGTAGGCCTTTCCTCTTTTTCCCTTCTTTAAAGTAAGAGTTTAGGGAGAACAGTGACTAATAGTCCAGTGAGCATGCACATATATATTGGGGCGGCCAAAAAGCCCATTTAGCTTTTTCCATAGAATAAAAGACACATTTTTTATTTTTACCAATACTTTATTGATTTGGATATTTGGAGTGTATCGGCTATCTCCCACATGGTATAACATTGATTGTTCTCAGTTAATGTCTCAATTTGATCGCTATCAACTTCCCCTGGTCTACCCACCGTGGAGTGCTGTCCAGCAAGAAATCTCCAGCACAAAACTTCGCAAACCGCTTTTGACACATTTGATCAGTCACAGCACCTTCTCCACACATTGCAAAGAACACTTTTTTGCATTTCAGTTGCATTTTTGCTGTTCTTGAAATAATAAAGCATGATATGCCAAAAATGTTGCTTATTTTCTTCCATCTTCAATATTAAAATGGCTACCCAAAGAGTCACAGATTTTACCAAGTTGTTTTTTTAATGCACGCTGATATGACAGCTGTCACAATACAATCTAACAAAACTGTTTTAAGTGAAGTTAAAGACAACTAAGCACTACTAGAAGCATGTTACGGAAAATAAAAACAAATGAACTTTTGGGCCAACCCAGTATATGAAGTATTTGTGTGTGTGTGTGTGCGTGTGTGAACATACAAAATTGTGGCAAATACTAGCTTCTAGAAGACAAATAATTAGTTAAGATTTAAGACATGAAAATAAGGAGATTAGTTTCCCAGAGTTTTTTTTAAATGAGAAAATAAGTGTAATTTTAAATAGCACCAATGTTAAAAATTTCTTTGCACTCAGTAACATGAAAATAAGAAAGCGTTATTCGTTGACATAAGTAAAAAGCAGGTTTCTGTGGGGGCCAATATAGTGGCTGCTTTTGGATGCAAAGGGTGATGAGCCTATTTTTCTCCTTAGCTTTGTTTTCTTTTAAAAACTTTCCTAAGAAGCAATGATATTCCATATTAGGTACACTTACACACAGGTCCACATGCAATATTCAAAGTAGAGGGAAAAATCTCTTCAGAATGCCACAGAGAAGTTAGATATAAAAAGTGATTCATTCTCTTTTCCCAAATATGATTGATTTGCATAATAATTTGTTTATTATTTAAAAGTTTTGTTTGGTGCAATGAGTTACCCACTGTAGGCCTAGCACCATTCCACCAAACTGCTTTTATTTTTTATTTATTTATTTTTAAAGATTTTATTTATTTATTTTTAGAGAGAGGAGAAGGAAGGGAGAAAGAGCAATGTATGGTTGCCTCTCACATGGCCCTCACGGGGACCTGGCCTGCAACCCAGGCATGTGCCCCAACTGGGAATCGAACGGGGACCACCTGGTTCCCAGCCCACGCTCAATCCACTGAGCCACACCAGCCGGGCTATTTTTAAAGAAAGTGTTACCTCTGTGGCCCTCTGAAGAGCCACATTTTCTCTTGAGGGTGATTTTATTCTAAATCCTTCTTGGGGCACAGAATGGCATATCCTGGCTTTATGTTTTCCCTGCCTCCACCTGGCCTTGGTGGAAGAAATCAATTCCGCAGCAAGCATTGAGCTCCGGTGCACTGAAACGCATGTCCAAACTATGCTTCTCTAAATATCTTTTAAACTGACCTTTTGTTCTTGCAGGAACAGGCTCAATTGGAACAAGAAGGAACCTGTCAGGCCATTTTCCTGCTACAATATTCATTAGTTGGGGGCATGATCTTCTGTGTCTCCATAGAAGATTCTCGTTAACAAGACTCACGTCAGCAATCTGCTCTTTCCCTGGGCCTTAGTAATGTTCTTTCAGGATAACTAATTCTTCAATGAGCCTTTTCTCATGGCATAATCACTTAACACTTTTGGACACTGTTCCCTTCATAGTTACTCTTTGAAAACAGAAGAGAGTATGCTCCGCAGTATGACTTTGGAAACCCCCACAGCCAGCCCTGGCTCATCTGCACGGTGCTTCTGCTTTCTGGCCACAGCAATGATCAGAAAGTGGAAGCTTCGTCACCAGGACTCTGCCCAGCTCCGAGTTTGATGCTTTTATACAGCAAAGGTGAGTCAAGGTCCTCCTAGATTTATATCTTCTAGGAGGAAGACTTCTTTTTTTTTAATGCTCAACAAATAATTCTGAACAATGGCTTCAAGCTCTTCACAAATATGTAAAACAGAATGTCAAAGAACAGATCTCAAGTCTATAGACATGTTATTGGAAATACTGTTTGGACTTGAGAATCACTATATATTTATATAATACATTTTATATTTATTTGCATTTATAGAATTTGCAGGAAGCTCAGGGAGGCCACACTGAGGGAAGGCGGAGGGACCCATATGGCCAGAAAGAGGAGGGCTGAGGAAGAGCAAGTTATGAGGTTGTACAGAATGACTCAGCTGACTAAAAACGCAGTGACCACAGGGCCAGCGTGTCAGATTTTTAAACATGATATTCTTTTTCTGGAATTTATGTCATGAAAATAAAAAAAGATGTTCTTCCTCAACTTTGTGAGCCTAGAAATTTGAAGTGCTTTAATGTACCTTTTCAGAAGCAGACTCTATGTAGTCTGAGCTCGTATCAGTTGCAGGAACACAGCAGAATTTGATGTTCTCTATCTTTTGACCTCTTTCCCTTTTCCCATGTTCACATGTCTGTGTCCAGGTCTTAATTTGTGAAGGTGAACGCCCAATGACATGGAAAGACTAATCCCTTTGAAAGAAGATTTTTATGACTTCTATTTCCCAGAAGAATGAGGAATGCCCTGCATCACAGGTCCACAGGGGAAGCATTGTGGTTTGATCAGGAGGCAGAATCAGGAGTCAGGGGAAAGCCAAGTTCAACAACTCTACTGGGATTTCTGTAGGAAAGGAGAGGTAAACAGCTTAGGACCGAATAGTTTGAATAGGTGGGTTCGGAGCCACATGGATGGTCCCTGATTTTCTAGTTACTGTCCCTGGGTTGATTTAGAGCAGGAGGAATATTTGTGTGTGTGAGGTCAATGAAAGGTTTTTTATAGAGCTATAGACTTCGATTGGTTGGTTTGTATATGAAAGGCATGTTTCCCTTAGCACCCCCCCTCCATTTTTTTTTTTTTTTTTTTGCTTTCTCTAACAATTGGCTGGTCTGGGAGAGGCAGTCTCTCCTCAAAGAGGCCACGGATGTCAAAACAATAAAACTAGACAAAGTAAGACAAGAGAATCAATATAATCGATACTGTGCTGAAGGAATTCTAGACAGACAACTACAGACTCTACGAGAACACAGGACGCCAGAATACCAAACTTCTGGGGGTGAGTACATAAAACAAAATTTAGAAATACTATTAGCATAATTACTTTTATTATAATCCAAAGCAGGGTTTACCAAATCAGAAGGAGAAACATTCATTGTTATGGAGAACCAATTCCAGTGGATCTGGAAAAGCGGACCATCTTGGTTTACCTTCCATGACCAAGCCACGAACCTTGAAAAATCTTTCCAGAAAGGAGCAGCATAGGTGTTGAGAAAATGGCAGAGAAGGAAAAGAGCAAAGGGAGAGTAGAAGACAAAAGGGGATCAGAGCAAAGTGGGGACTCTTGGACATGCATTTTAAGTAGGGTGAATGCACTCACAAATGGCACACACCATGCACCCTCTTGGGCCAGGCATGCACGTGCTCAACTACAAGCAGATTTCCTCCTGCGGATGAACTTCCACATGTTTGATGTTTCCTTAGGAATCTTTGAAAAATGATTAGACTGGCGATGTGTGGCCATGAGGACAAGAATGACCTCATGGGAAAGTTATAGGAAGTGTTCCTGTAGTTCAGCAGGCAGTTTTAAAAGGAAGTGCACAGTAGTATTTCAGAGGTGCTCTGGGGCAATGCAAACTTGGACTGAGACATTAGGGAAAGTGGCCTCTTAACTTTCTACTTTTTTTTTTTATCAGAGTTTTGACCTTACTTCAGTATTTTTTACATAATAGTATGTGAATCTTTGTACTTATTAGGAGGGAAAAGACATAGCTAAAATTTGGTGAGCTTCTGGGTCAACAGAATAATAATAATTACTGCTGAAACCATCCTATGCCAAAGGAAGTGAACATGTCACCCTTGGGAGAAAAAACATTAAGACCACTTTCCTTTAAGAAAATGCCTTTAATTTCAGCCAGCTCTGTTAATTTCCAAAGACAGCTGACTTCCACCAGAATCGGTAATGCCAAGCAGCTGGTAAGGACAAAGTTAAGTATCTTACTACCTATGAAAGGTCTCCTTTCATTAAGTCTCGGGAAAGCAATATACTATTTCTAATTTAATCAAAACTAATCAGAATATGTTCCTCCTCATTAGAATAAGACAGGTCCTTCTGGGGTTACAGCTCTTTAAATAAATCTCATACTGGGTTTATGTACTAGAAATAGAAATCCTAAAATGGGAGAAGATAGAGAGATATAAGAGCTATTAGAAATTAATATAAATCTTTAGCTGAAAATACTTGGGTTTTTCCTAATGCTACATAATAACTATAATTTTACCTGATGGAAGGTAGATTTGTGCTCACAAATTTCAGCCTAGAAGCAAAAAGTAGACATGGGGCAGAATCCAAGAACTAGCTACTTGCTGTTAAGAAAAAAAAATTGCACCTAGGAAGACATTTTATTCAATCCACCAATTACATGCAAAAAAAATGGGTCAGATACTTCCTGTCTGAATTAAATACTTGAATAGGACCAGCTACATTCAGATATAATATAGTTCTCTAAAAAAATAATAGGTATGTTATTTAAATTTCCATAGCTTTGAACTTAGGACAGCCATGTCCAAGGAAAATGAACCAAAATGATGGCTTTCCCCGGTGTTACTTGTTTTCCTGTCCTTTATCATTATCCCATATTTTGTCCTAATCTTTACCTATGCACAACATGAGCACTTACTGTGTTCCAGATACTTAATAATGTATTATCTCACTCAACTGTGGCAACTTTTCAAGGCTTCTTTCTGTTCAATCAACCCCCTCTTTCGAAGGTTGGAGGAATTAAGAGGTTGAAGTGCCAGTTCAAGGTCACAGTACTGTATTGAATAGCAAGGGTTTAACACAGTTTTATCAGCCTGCAGACTTCCACGCTAGCTGCTAATGAGTTTCTGTAAGTCTCTCTTTGAAAAGAGAAAGGTGAAAACAAAAAGTCAGAGAAGGGGAAGACTATGAGAGCAGATTACAACCTGTGACCTTGTAGTCTGTTTTTCAGCCAGCACAGAATCCCTCAGTAATTCAAAAACAATCATTCCCTGCTTAACTCTAGTTAATGCCTAAGCTTAAAACCATTCTGCTTGTAATTATTTTTATTTTAGTCCTTCTGGTACTTCCTTAAGCTTGCCTAGAGGACTTCAAGCTGCTTTTGAGGGAATAGCCCCATCTAAATTTTCTGTTAAGCCCTAGATTTAAAATATTTCATTAATATTTTACATATTGATTATATACAAAAAATGAGATATGCTAGATATATTAGGTTTATACAAACACATATTAATTAATTGTATATGTTTCTTTTTACATATTTAATATGGCTACTGAAATTTTTAAATTATATATGCATGTTGCATTATTATTGTCTTGTTCAGCACCAGACTAGATATGATCAAACATTTGACTATAATATAAAAATTGATACTTAAATTATTATTTGACAATTTACATGTTAAAATAATTTTTTTCATTTCTAAATATTAATTCAGATTGTATTTATCTATTGGTAACCACAAAATTAAGGTAACTAGATTACAAATTACATTTTGTTTTATTATTTTTCCTTTTCTTATGTTAATTCTGATGATTTAAGTCTATTTCATCTGCTACAATTGAGAACAATAAGATAATAAAAATATGAAGGGTATATAGTGGAAGCTGAACATGTATTAAAATAAAAGGATTGACAAAGAGTGGCACAGATGACATATATCTTGTTAATTTCTTCTCGTGACACATCTGGACACAGCCATTCAGGGGCTCTTTAAGGTAACTAAGCAAAGTGAGTCAGATATGTAAGTGCCTTATTGTATTATTTTGGTTTTAGGAATTGGCTAGATCCTCCCTTTTCGATTGAACTTTAGAATAATTCTTTTTACAAGCTTTGGAGTTTAATTGTCATTATCACCATCATTTAACTTTTATTAAGAAATTAAGATTTTTTATATGTTGGGCTTAGTGCAAGGATTTTCTCATTGAATTTTTATAATTCTAGCAGGTAGGTTTTGTCCTTACTCCTATCATGCAGAAAATAATCTGTGTGATATTAAGTCATTTGTATAATATTCAAGAAACTAAGAATATCAGTGGTGGCATATGTGGACTTGCTATTAAAGAAAAAAAAGTGTCATGGATAATGTTTATATACTTTCAGGCCACACTCTTCACACTAATGTTTGCTATTTAAGACAACTATGATAAATCTTGTTTTTCCTGGCACCTAACAAAGTATGTTAAAAGGATGATCCAGTGTTACTTTCATTTTAAAAGGTGTAATAAGGAAGATTTTCTTTAAGGAAGGTCCATCCCAATGCTGTCACTTTGCTACTCACTCAAACCCAGGAAAGACGTGGACCTTGTTGTCACACTCTGTTGAACTTGCTGCCTTAACTGGGATTATTGTCCCATGGTTTTCTCTGGACAACTACCACCAGTGGGTCAGAGCTGGCAGTTCAGTTAGCACAGATTTCCCTTTTTTTTTTTTAATTGTTGTTCAAGTACAGTTTTCTGCCCCCCCCAACCCAGCCTAGTCTCCCATCCCTCCCCAGCTCCCTCCAGTTTCCACTCCTCCCGCCATTATTCTCCATGTGCCTTTTATAACTGTTTGCTAAGCGAAATAAGCCAGGTGGTGAAAGGTTTGCAGATCTCCCATTCTTGATCCAATATGGGAGGTCTATGAAAACCTCCTGGGACCAGTCAGAAGAAAGGAAAAGAAAATGTGTGAGTAGTAAGAGAAGTCTTGCAAAGCAGGATACTCTTGCTGGTTTCCTGGTTTCCTGGCTCTCTCTTCTCTTCTGAGAACCTCAAAAGATTAAAAAAAAGACAGGAAAAGGCAAGAGTCAAGAGACCAACACACTGCAGAATCAAAAATGCAGAGGCATCCAAGCAACCCAGAAGGATTTCTTTTTCTTTTTAGATGAGGTGCTAAAGGCGAAGGCCATGGTGCATATGCTGCCTGCCTCCTGGACTGTAATGTCCTCTGTCTGCAGCAATGACAATTGGATGTCCTAGGTATAAAATTCCACTGCCTCAGTCCCTCCCCAAGGGACTTAACTGTCGAAGGAACTCCATCCCTCTCGTCTGGTGTTTTTCTTCTTTTAGTTTTATTTTTATTGTTTATGCTGTTATAGTTTTCCCTGCTGTTTCTCCCTTTCCCCACCTTCTTCCCACCCTAAACCCATCCCCATATTGTTGTCTGTGTCCACGGGTTGTGCATCAATGGTCTTTGGTTAATCCCTTCACCCTCTTTCACCCTGTCCCCACACCCTCTCACCTTCTGTGAATGTGTATGTGTCTTATGCCAATGTCATTCCTGTTTTGGGATCTTTCTATTTGCTGCTCCTTCTGCCTGAAATTCTTTCTCCCTATGACCTTTCCAGATCTCAGACTAAATGTTACAGCAAAGGGAATGCTGAACTCCACAACACGAGGGCTCTTATTTGTCTTGTTTACTGATAACTCGCCCCATGGTTATCTTGAAGCTTGGTATGTCGTAAGCCCTCGAGTATAGAAAAAGATATGAATAGCTATATGAAAGAAAGACATTCATGCCGATTATATTTTTTGGATTTCAATGCTCACTGAACACATACGAAATTGTCAAAAAGCTTAGAAGATGAATACTTTGTTGCCCTTAATTTTCAGTTGAGAAAATATAGGCTCAAATTAGAAGAAAACTTGCCAAAAATAACTCAGCAGGCAGGCAGGCAGGAACACAAGACTCCTGATTCCAGAGGCCATGTTCTTTCTGCTACATGAAAGCAGGAGGCCTTAGGACTTCATCCGGGTCTGCGCCGTAGATATGCGTGGATCAGAAATAAAAGGTTATGGCCCCTGTTTTGGCCTGTACTTTCAAAGTTGATACTCTCATTACCTCATGAGCCCTGAGATCCTAATATACTAAATACCTGTAGTCCTGATGTGGACCTTATATCATCCATGCTTTTATAGTTTTATATATCTTCTGCTTGCCTTCTCAAATGTCTTTGCTCCCTTTTCCTGATTTTTAGAAGACCTATCTCAAGATGTCCTCTAAATAGACCTTCCTGGGCCCCCCAGGAAGTGACAGTCACTCCCTTTCCCCCACCTTTTTCTGTCTGCTGCACCTGGTGCCCATTCCTGCTATTGGATTTTCATGTTTTACTTTGCTCAGGTACTTACCTGATCTCCTCACTAGACAGAATGCATGCTTTGGGTATGTACAAACACACAGTGCCTGGCATTTGATGTCAGAAGGCTGCCGGCAACCATTTGAGCATGGCAAAAGCCCCAAATGTGATTACATTGTGTGGAAAGTCTTTTTTTAGGCCTACAGAGAATCAGAATTATTCTCAGCAATCGACAGAAGAAATCCAACACATCTCCACTGAGTAACAGAGAAAAGCCTCGATGCTATAAGACAGAGAAAGGGGTGGGAGACAAGGTCGTGATGAGCCTCTTCACACGTGGGCCCCACGGCAATCCCACAGGGCCAGGCCATTGACAATGAAAATGAAGTTTGGGACAGAAAATAAAGAAAGACCGATCTCATAAAAGCTTGATTTCACAAACACCTTCAGGCACTTCCAGTCAACACAGGTTTTTAACATACGCATTTTTAATTTTTTCTTTCTTTAAGAAAAATAAGAACAGCTTTACAAAGTTGTCTGAAGAAAATAGATGGAAATGTACCCATCTCTTAAGCAAGATGATAGTGGGAGCCTCATTTATTATAGTTATGGTTTGACTAATATACTGAAAACAAATGAGAAAACTAGAGAAAGAAAGGTATGCAAGACTCAACGGTAGTGAAGACATTCTGAGTTTATCCGAATTCATATCACACAGAGAAGGTAAAAGAGACAGAAAGGCATATTTGACCGAATGATATGTCCAGCAACTCTGGGTCAAAACGCTAAACAATACTTGTAACTCACACAAACAACCTGATTCTGTAAATTTCTTCTTAAATTGAAGAACAGATTCCTGCAGGCTTTGAAAGAGCATTTTTTTTCTAAATTACTGGGTAATTTTCTCCACTCCAATTGAGCTATATAATCAGACATGGTCAAAACATTGTACTAGGAAGCATAATAAAAAATGCATTCAACAAAACTATGACTTCATGGACCCAGAGCCACAGGAAGGGGTCAGAAATGAAAATGGCAAATGTATGAACTGGACTTCAGCTGGTTTTTAGTTGAAAGACAAATCCATTATTGTACTGTATTCATGGAGCTTTCAAATTATGGTAACTGAAAATACATTTAAATTGTATATTTTACCATATTAGACCCTTAGAAATTTAGACTCTTAGTGAGATGTGCTTCACATGTTTTTATTTCTCACCTCTAGTGCTCATTAAACAAAATGAGACCCATGAAACTGAGCAAATCAGTAACGCCAAAGTATCCTTCATAGTAAAGTATTAAATTTGTTTCCCATCCATGCTTAAAACTGGGCCGATGCCTCCCTCCAGATATAGTTTCCTGGATGACACCTGTCTTTAAAAAATTAAAGTACACAACACCCCCTCTCCTGAAAAAAAATGACAACTGGCTTTCAGAAAGTGTATTTATTTTGACGCCAATAAGGTATCTAAACAATTGTTGCTGTTCAAAAAATGTATGTTTGTTCCCAACCCTGCCGTCTAGGAGACTGGGTAGTTCTCCTCTTTCAGCCTCTAGAAGAGGGAGAGAATTCTAAATTAAGTGCTGGTAAGCTCAGTCTCTTGCCCTGTGTCCACAAGTTCTTCATCTTACGTAAGCACAGAACATCTGGGTTCTTGGCTCAGTAAAAGTGGTGGCTTACTGCAAGGAAGCCCTTTCCGTACCCCGTTTCTAGGCAGGGTGATGAGCCTAGTCCCACAGGGTACAGAGCTGTGGGCAAGGCCCCTGATTGCGAGAATACCATTGGTGAGTGACATCACAGTGGACAGCTTTTCTCAATGTGTCCATTCAGTAAATATTTGTCTGAGCACCAACTGTGTGCCAGACACTATTTTAAGCACTGGCAATGCAGCGTAAACAAAACAGAGCAATCCTCTACGCTCTGGAGACTTACGTTTACCGTCTGTAAAACAAGAAGAGTTAAGTGTTTCTAATGGAAGCTATCTTACATTTTTTAAAATTGTTCCATAACACATTATCTTTTGGTCTAATTAGAGAACTTCCTGAGAAGGTACATTTTGAGCTGACAACTGAAAGGTAAGAAAGCACTGGCCAAATGAAGAGCAAAGAATGGAAGTGGGGAAGTGGGGAGGTTGGGGTGCAGAGTTTTAGGTAGGTCAGGACATAAAACAGTCATTTCTTCAAACAGGAAATTCTTATATTTCAAATGCCACATATATAGCATTTGAAATATGAGAGAGAGAAAGAGAGAGAGAGATGTAGATGTGTGTGTGTGTGTATGTGTGTGTGTGTCTAACTTCCTACAGTTTCTTGATTACACAGGTTGCCTTAACCTAGAGCCATGCCATGGTATGTGGTACATTGTTGGCTTTTTCTTGCTAGTAAAATTTCCTTTATTCCTTTACTTTTGGCTAATATCTACTGTTCATTGTAGATGTAAATTCAAATATTTTGTACTCTAGAAAATTTCTGTTACCCCTGAGTACAAGCCTGTATGAGTCCTTTTTTAATTCCATTAATCTTATTTCTATATTTAAATGATAGATAAATACACATCGCCACTCCAAGTGAGGAAGAGATATTAGCAGCCCTGTGAGCATTGTAGCACTAGCCACAATTGCCAAGATGTGAAAACAATCTAAATGTCCATCAACAGATAAATGGATAAAGGAAATGTGGTAAAAACATGTAATTAAATATTATGCAACTTTAAATAAAAGAAGGAATTTTTGCAATATGCCAGGGCAGGGATAAACCTTGAAGACATTATGCTAAGTGACATAAGACAATAAAAAAAAAAGACAAATATTGCATGATTCCACTTATATGAGGTACCCAAAGTAATCAAATTCACAAAATCGAAGAGTGGAATCTTTGATTGCAGGAGGCTAAGGGTAGGGGGAATGGACGCTTACTAATCAACACACATAACCTTTCAGTAAGGCAAGATGACGGAGCTCTAGGGATTTGATGGACAACGTTAAACCTATAGTAAATAAGATCGTATTGGGCTCTTGTTAAAAGGGTCTTGACTGGTGTGACTCAGTGAATTGGATGTAGTCCTGCAAATGAAAGGTTGCCAGTTGGATTCCAGGTCAGGGCACATGCCTGGGTTTCCTGCCAGGTCCTGGGTTGGGGCCACGTGAGAGGCAATGACCAATGTTTCTCACACATCAATGTTTCTCTCCCTTTTTTTCTCACTTCCCTCCCACCTCTCAAATAAATAAATAAATATTTAAAGATAGTTAAAAGGTCAGATATGTTAAGTGTTTAAATCACAATAAAATAAAAGTTTTTAAAAGGGTAATCAGTTCCAGAAAAAAGGAGAAAACCGAGCAGGGGCAGTAAGAATTCAGCAAGCATGTTTACGTGAAACAACCAAATGAAAAACGGTCTATGATGTAGTGCACAGTATAGGACACTGCCCGGAAGTTTCAGGAGAAGACATGACAGCAGATCCTCATTCTTTATTTTCTACAATGTGACAAATCCAGCCAATCTTTCTAGCAATGAGGATGTAGTGGTCAGTGTAATCAGAAAACAAGTAATCATGACAAATTATATGTTAAGCAGACATCACAAAATTGGGATGTTTGGGGGCAGGAATCCTAGTAAAGGGGCTGAGGGGAGGGAAGAGGCTTTTTAATATTCTCTCTCCAGTGGGGTTACCTTACTGACGTGTCCTTCCGCTCTGACACGGCTGTAGTCAGGTCTAAGAATGGGAAAAAGAGCTTGATCAAAACTTTGTAGGCTCCACCCTCATCACCACATCCACCAATGCCAAATAGCCCTAGGACTTCACAATACAACTGTGAGTTAGATGTTATTGTCAGTCCCAAATACAGATTAGAGACCTAAAACAAAAAGGAGCTGAGGACGTGCCCAAGGTCATAAACCAATTAATGGTACAGCTGGGATAAAAACTCAGGCAGACTAGCACTGAGTCCAAATTCTTAAATGTATCTCAAAGCTGGGTGAAGGGATGAATGAATTAATGAATATTTGAAATGACAAAACATGCATTTGTAAGGTCATTAAACCTCGTGCATTAAGTTTTGAAATGTGTAAAGGCCAATGGTTCTCAACTGGGGCAATTTCGTCAATTTTCTCAGGGGATGTTTCACAATGTCTAGATACATCTGTGGTTTTCACATCTGTGGCCAGGGGCAAGCTACCGCACAGAGCGGCAGAGGTCAGGGAAGCTGCAAAACATTCTATATTTATAGGTAAACAAATAATTATCTGATGTAAAACGTTAATTACACTGCTGTTTAAAAGCCTTATTCATAAGGGGAAATCAATTAGGAAGATGATACAGTAACCTGGGCAAGAAATAATGCACATTTGAACTTGGTAAGTGCATTAAAGCCCATCTAACACCAGGCACTGATTAGGATGGGAGTTTGTTTGTTGTTATTGTGTGTGTGTGTTTTTTTTAAGTTTGACACTTTATTCATCTCCTACTATGAACCTGAGGATAATGTGAATTTAATCTTTCCTTGAAAACAATGTTTCCGTTCTTATATCTAAAAACATTTTAATCTATGAAATGAAGTATATGTTTACAAATCAGACTGTCATCTTCAGGTAAACTGTGCATGCGTACACACACAAATCCAATTTGGAGTTGTGAATTATTATTTGAAAGGTGTAGGTTTCACATGAGAAATTTCATCATCTGAAATTGCCTTGTCATTGAGAATAATAAGAACTAAATTCAGCTACTGAAAGGAACAAAGACAAATATTGAAAGACGGGAGACTTTTCTAATCCACTGCAGAACTGTAGTCTTCTGTGAGATTAGGCTGAGGTACCATTTGCAGAAATCACTAACTGTTTCAGTTTATTAAAAGATTAAGAGTAAATCTATTTGGGTAATGTGTGGTTTGCAAGATGAGAATTTCTTCAAAATCAATGTTTTTGCTTTTCCATTTCCTCTCAACTCACTGAGAGGTAATCAACGTGGGAGCAGCTCAGATCCCACTAAGAGAACATTCTGATCTTCATTAGTGCAGGGTCGATGCAAGACATTTTATTTCACATCAAAATCTAGAGACAGTTTTCCTAGAATTAAAACCCTCTCTGTTTCAACACATCAAGCCACGGGGTTTCATAATCCCCATAATTAATATACTACTGTGCACACGACTTTGAAAATAGGGCTTTGGAAGTTGCAAATGGAGGCTGCACATTTGAAAATCAATAAGCTGAGATAGTTCTCTTTCTTTTATTTTTCATTTTTCCTCTTCCTTTTGTGGAATTACGGAGGGATGAAATGCGAGATGATGGTAGGAGATGTCAAAAAAACAGATTACTTTTTCTTAATTTTTAACTAACATTTAACATTAGCTTATTTATATGCAACATTTTATGCATGAATAAGACGGATAAATTTTTCCCAGTGTTTGTATATATTGGGTTGCCCATACATTGATGAATCCATCATTTTGTTCAGTTACTCAATAAAAATCTATTGAGCTTTGTGCTAGGCACAAAATACCAAACCAACACAAGATCCATTCTCTCCAGGAACTCAGGTTATTGGAAGAAAGCAGGTATGGAAAGGAACACTAAAACATAATAACTGTGTAAGAAGTGCCACGATTAAGGTAAATATGCAGCACAGCAATAGTGATGAGGAGGGATGCAGCTGGCCTTATGCTGAGCATCTTTGAGAAAGGTACAGGAGAAAAAGAACCAGTTTTCAACTGGGTTCAATCAAAAAACCTGGGGCAATCCAGTAATTGGGTAACATTTATTTATTTTTATATGAGAGGTGGGAGGATTAAAGTGGAGCTAGAATTTGTATGATGTTCCTAGATTTTATAGAATTTCATTTCAAGAAATAGTACACTGATTAATCAAAAAAAAAAAAAAAAAAAAAACAAGGCTGCTTAGTCTGTCTGTGTCATTTTAATGGCGATTTCAGAGAAAGCTTAGCTTTTGCTTGTTCCAGCATGGTTACACGGTCTGTTTGAGTACTGTTCATACTCTTTGAAAGCTCCTTATGTTCAGTAGCAGATACTACTGACTCGTTAACTCCTAGCTGTCAGCAAGCCGTTGCCAACTTTCAGGATCATGCTTTGAAAATTTATTTTCTCAGACCACTACATACCATTGAATTATTCTTCTATACAAAAATATTTATATTGTTCCCATCTTATTTTTTTTTGCTCTTTATCATATACAATGATGCAGTGACTATACATGCATACTAATTTCTCAGTAATAGGGATATACATATTAAAACTGTTAGATACTGCCAACTTCCTAGTCAACATGTCTTATTTAATATATAAAATTCTTCCAGCACTGTAAGAGAGTTCATTTCACTTTATATTTGTCCAATCAATATTGATAGTCTTTTTGTTTGCCAATCTAATGGCATATCTAGATACATAAGTGATATTTTGTATGTATTTCATAGATTATATATCTTTACATGAATATGTATGTATAAAATTATTGCTTTCATTACCATTCTCCTGATTAAAAGCACTTATTCATATGTTGATTTTCTCAGTGGAGTTTTTTTTTTCCTTCTGTGAATTACTTCTTCCTTTATTCAAATTTCCTTTGGTTATTTTTCTCCATACTAATTTTAAATACTTTATTTATTTATTTATATATTTTATTTATTTACTTTTAGAAAGAGGGTAAGAAAGGGAAAAAGAGAGAAACATCGATGTGAGAGAGAAACATCAATAGGTTGCCTCTTATGGGCACCCCGAACTGGACCAAACCTAGGCATGTGCCCTGACTAGGAATTTTTGCTTTGTGGGATGATGCCCAATCAACTGAGCCATACCAGTCATGGCAATAGTTCTGATATTGAATTAAAGCAAACAATTGCTGGTAGGTAATATCTCCATTTAGTATGGTACTGAGTTTTAGGGCTAATTGATATTATTTTCTCAAGAGTTTTTTGATAAAATCATGTGGATAAAAAATCATAAGGTCTAGAGAAAACTGTGTAAATTTAAAAAAAGAATGTTAAGAAAAAATGTCTTAACTTACAAAAATAGACAGATAACTGTCGTGAGCCTTAAAGTTTAATTTAAGTTTCTATTTTGTACTGCAATAAAGCTTATCAGACAAAATTTATTCTATGACATTATACTGAATTTTTGCCCACGGAAATCTGCATGTTTCTTCAACATTTCCCACTGCTTTATCTAGTAGACTGGAGATTATCTTTTGCTTTAAAAAGAATCTATTCTGCATCTTCATAGAAGTTGCAGTTTATTATGCACTTTGCAGTGTTTCGAATATGGAGTAGATGCTGACGAAACATGTCTTGAAGAGATGAGAATTGTTGAAATGTTAATGTCCCTTGTTCACAGTTTTTTCAACTACTATTTCCTTCAAAAATCACTTCACAGGGAGCAGAAAAAAACATTTTTGTGTACATCTGTTTCATTTGGAGGCAGCTGACCCTGACCTTAGACTGAGAGCCAGACCATTGTGTTCTTCAAACCTCACTCTT
This sequence comes from Micronycteris hirsuta, assembly GCA_004026765.1. NCBI lineage: Eukaryota > Metazoa > Chordata > Mammalia > Chiroptera > Phyllostomidae > Micronycteris > Micronycteris hirsuta. Next base: position 31,997 of record PVJI01001794.1, on the reverse strand, counting down.
TGATTATCAGCTATATAACCTTGACCAAGGGAAATAAGTTTTCAATACTCAGTGTCCTCTGCTACAAAAAATGGGGAGCTGCAAAGGTAAACCTCCAGTAAACTCCCCCGACATAGCAGGGCGAGGAGGCCTTAAGCACATTGAATATCTTGTTTTTTTTAGAAAACAGGTGCAACAGGTAACTGATTATTGTGGTTAAACTTGTACACTTGTTAAAAGCATTTTCTCTGGCCCTTAGTATAAGAGATTGTTAACTCAAGAAAACTGGATTTTGGAGAATGTTACACCATATTTTGTAAGTACTACCTTTGGAATGTATTGCTTAAGTACCTGAACAAGATAATCTGCTTTTCTGATAAATTATATTTTAATAAATATTCATCTGAGTTCTAATTCATATACTACTTAATGTAGCTGATATCTATTTCTCCTTTCGTCCTTGCTTGGAAATTCTAGTATTATTCAGACATTCTGGGCCTTCCACTTATCCAAGAGGTGAACTAACTCATCGTTCATTCAGAACTTACCTAAACTTTCTAAACCAATCACGAAAAAGCCCCTTCTATTTGCTAGTAGGTTTGATTATATGGCCCAATGCTGGCCAATGAGATATAAGATGAGGCTTAGATGTGTACTTGCCATAAAGGGTTTCATTTCTCTTGAAACTAGACACAAGACAAAGGTAATTGCTCTTCCACTTTTGGTCACTGAAATAAAGCCATGGCAACCAAGTGGTACCCCAAGGAGAACAAATAGGGGACACAATATCATGGGTTCTTGAAAACATACAAGGTAACTAACCTGTAAGCCAGACTCCCGGTTCTTTGGAGTCATTATTATGTGAGCTAATTGATTTTTAATGTCTATTGACTTGGTATTTTCTCATACTTACAGTCAAAACCATTTCAACTACCAATAAAATGCTTTCACTTCATGCTTCCATGCCACGACAATTATTGTCAACAACATCCCAGGAACCATGTTACAGCCATGGAATTCAAATGAGGACATGGCATGCAAGATTGCTGCCTTTGTGCACAGCGAAGGACTAGGAATAATGTTCCTAAGCTTTGCTCCCATTAAACCAAAGGCAGGATTAGCTCATGAACTGATCTGATGATGGGTAAAAAGAAGAATGTGTTCTCTTCCATCTAGGAGAAGAACACGGTTCTATCAGCAACTACACTCACAATGCGCTCAGAGGATAGAGCATCATGGCAACTGCGACAGGACACGATCTGCCTCAACTGTGACATGGAATTATGCTTATGACAAGGTGGGCATTCTGTACTCACTCTACGGTCCTCAGGTCTAAGCTCTAAAGCAGTGCAAATGAATACTGTTGTCAATTGAAAGAAAACTTACAATGTGATTGCCTAATTCCATATATTTTTTTATATTTACACATAAGAAATAGAGTTTTATTTATTAGATCCTCGTAGAATTAATTTAAAATATTTACTCGAAACATAGAAATGTGAGTGAGAAAGGAATGTGTCTGGAAATCAGGAAATTTGAAGGCATTGGTATAGTATGGGCAGAGGAAAAAGGTTTACTGGCTCTGTTGCTTGTTATGTATCAAGCGATCACCTTATTTAAATCCTCAGTATAAGTATGCATGTTCTCCCCATTTTAGATAAGGGAAAACTGAGATGCAAGGAAAAGAAACGATAGCCCTTCAACCTGGGAACTTGAATTCAGATATATCAGTGTCAGAATCGAAGCTCCCTCCCCTAACATCAGGCTGATTGAAAATGCCCTTCATTTGGAATCTGATAATTTGTGTTTCATGAACTAGACTGGCCCTTTCCTTTGAACTTCCTGTGGGGAGGGGGGATAAGAAAAAAGATTTCCTATACAAGTGACCTCTCGATGGGAAGGTTGCAGCCCAAGTCACAAACTAGAATGTCTACAAAATGCAGGAAGGCATGTGAAATGCAGAAAGGTGCACAAAACAGCGAGCTGGGGACCCGGGCTGCCTGGAGAACACTGGTTACCAGCCAATTATCGCTGTGGAAAAATGGGAGATCACTGTTGCCAGATGTCGACTTCTTCGAGGGAAGCAAGAAATACAGGTTTTTATATGATATCGGTGGACAAGTAATTCATGTTTACAAGACTGCGTAGGCAAAAACTTCCATTGAATTCTGATAGACACATTTAAGAAAGCACATGCACAGCCAAGGATTTTTGACAAGCATAATTACTACACATAAGTAAGTCCTAGCTAAGCTATTTATAAAACATTTAAAGACTATTTCCAAAAACTTCACTGATTGCCATATTGCAGAAGGCAAATTATTTTTGACCTAATTACTGGCACAACTTATAATTAAATTGAATATCTTGAATCTTGTAAAAATGAGTCAAGACTAAAATTCTTTTCAAATTTAGAGTTTTCTATTATCCCTAGTCATAGAAATTAATGAGATAATTCTGAATATTTATTAGAAACATATAAAATAATTTCTAGCTCTGCTCATGATTAAAAGCAGAAATTAATATTGTATCTGTTCATGAGCATAATTTCTTCTTTTCATGCTTTATTTAGAAATATTTTTAAATGATTTCAGTTTTGGAGATTTTGCAAAAATAATCCAAAGAACGTCTGCATATTTTCCCCAGTCTCTCTTTCCCTTCTCCACTCCCTGATGTTTTCCCTCTCTCTCCCCCTCTCACTATGCTCCCCAAAAATATTCATACACATTTTTTTCCTGAATCACTTGAAGTTTTCACACATGGTCCCCTTACTCCTTAAGAAATCCAGAGTATATCTTCTAAGAATAAGATTGTTCTCTTACATATCCATAGAATTATCAAAATCTGGAAACAAAGGTCATGTAATCCACAGGTCTTCTTTGCATTTTGCCCATTGTTCTTCTCCTGTCTTCATTGCTATTGTCTGTCATTAAGTTGAAGGTCACAAGATGCACTTCATTGTTATATCCTTTATGTTCTTACTCAAAACTTTCCTCGGTCTGCCTTTGTCTTCCATGATCTTGATATTGTTGAAAAGTATAGCCATTTCTTTTCAGAAAATCTCCCAGTCTGATTTTGATATGTCCAAGTTGCTTAATATTAATGCAGTGCTGTTGTTTCCCGGGATCCCCCGGGAATTGGTGCCAGACCCCTGCAGATGTCAAAATCCACAGATGCTCAAGCCCCTTATATAAGATGGCATAGAACAACGCGTACAGTGGGCCTCTGCACCCGCGGGTCCCCAACCATGGATCGAAAATGATGTCTTAGATACGTGGTTGGTTGAATCTGCCAACATAAAACAGCGATAGAGCGGGCTGACTGTGTATTTATGAAAAAAATCTACATATAAGTGCACCCATGCAGTTTAAACACTTGTTCAAGGGTCCACTGTATTAATCTTTTTTCCCTGTGGTCGAAGTGTTTGGATCCTATTTTAAGTATACCTTTCCTACCCCAAGATCATATAGATACTTCTTATGTTTTATTTAGCTTTATTTATTTCCTAGCTTTCAAACGTACTTTAATTATTTATCTGGAATTGGGTTTTTATGTTTGGTATATTTTAAAACTCATAATTCAGTTGTTCATATATATGAGTATATATTTGAATATGTGAATTTATATGTAGAAGTATGTGTACATGTTAGACATATTTATATATATTTGAACTTTTAGATAGAGAAATAGTAGGGACATATAAAATTGTTTATCTCAGTGGATATAATTGATCAGATACTATTTATTGAAAATAGCATAGTCAAATTCATATATCAATAGAATATTAATTCCACATATAGAATATGTCCGTTCATCAATATTTTTGAATTTAATAACATAAAATTAATATTACCATAGTATTAACTATTCATTAGCTGTAGATCTACAGTGCTGATTTCTATTTATGGCTTTCTCCTATATTTAAATTATTAATAAGTTTTATTAGAAGTTTGTCAATATCATTAATCTTTCTAAAAATTAACCAACCCCGACCCAACTCTGGAGCTTATTTTTTTTATGTCTTGCTTTCTGTTTCATTTAATTTTGCTTTCACTTTTAATATTTTTCTTTATAATATTTTCAAATCATTTTGCTATTCTTCCACTATTTTTCTGACGTTTAATTCATTAGTTTCATTTTTCTCTTCTTTCTGTAACATATATGGAATAATTTAAGTTTTCTTTTAAGTATTGTACCAAAGTCAAACTTAGTAAAACTTAACTTTTTGATGTTTTATTTTCTTCATTATTCAAGTCAAAATATAAAATATTTTTATTCATTTTCTGTTTCACCCTAGGTTATTAAGCAGTGAATTTTTAAATTACCAAACACAAAGCAATGTTGGTTTTATTTTTATATTTGAATTTTAACTCAGTTGTACTATTGATAGAGGAAAAATGTGAAGTTCTTGGGAATTCCACTACGGTCAAATATCTGGTCAGGGTTTTATAAATGTTCTGCGGATCCTTGAAAAGATGGTTAATTTGGTGGTTATTGGATGCAATGTTCTATAAATCTCAATAAACGAGACATCCAAATCATGCTATTTGATTAAATTATATTATTTGTGATATTTTGTCAAGTTTTTAATTAAATTTTCAAATACTCTGTTAAAACATACCCATTTTAATTTGCATATTTGCTCTGACACTTCAATCCATTTGTGTAGAAGTGTGTGTGTATTAGGTCATATTACTAAAGGGAAAAACAGTAGTTAAAATTATGAAATTTAATTCATAATTCATTGTTATTTAAGTGGCTACTTTTATATCTATAGCAGATTTTGCCATAACTTCCAAATTTTGGTTAATAATATAGCTATATAAACTTTAATGTGGTTAGATTGGGCATATATTATTTTTTCTTTCCTTTTCTTGCATTTTTGTTTTTTGCCATATGCCTTGTAATTGTTGCTAGCTTTCAATCGCCCTATAAAATAAATGCGTGTGTTTCCAGGTATTTAGATTCATATGCCTTTCTCTAGAGAAGCTTTCATCTGTTTCTGCTGATCACCGAATAGCAACTAGAGTGCCTTCCAATGGGCACTGCCTCCAACCTTGTTTAAAGTTTGAACACCCCTGGACCATCAAGGCTTTGAATTCCCAGAGCAGAAATACACGGCTAAAGGAAATGATGAGGCAATCATAGGTCTGGATTCCTTTCTCTCTGAGAACTTAACCTTTAAAACCTCAGAGCCACGTGGGATGATTCTTCCACAAGCCTCTCCTCTGTTTAAGCCCTGGCTGCTAACCTCTGGCCCTGGCTCCGAGGGACCAGAGGACCAAGAACAGTGTCGGAATGAACATTTTAGGTCCTAAAGAGCTTTGGGACTGTTATACATATTTTTTTTTTTTTAAGATTTTATTTATTTATTTTCAGAGAGAGGAGAAGGGAGGGAGAAAGAACAATGTATGGTTGCCTCTCATATGGCCCTCACCAGGGACCTGGCCCGCAACCCAGGCATGTGCCCCGACTGGGAATCGAACCGGGACCCTCTGGTTCCCAGCCCGCGCTCAATCCACCGAGCTACACCAGCCGGGCTGTTATACATATTTTTAAAAGCATGCCTTTTTGATTATAGGCTCCCCAACACTGGCCTGCAAAATATGCAATATTTTTCCCAGCCCTTATGTTTTTGGGTTTCTTGGTTTATTTGTTTTAACTCCTATGTGATGGCTATTGTTCGCTGTTCTGACTTAACCTAGTCTGCCACTGCCACTACCATAAACTAAAGTTATTCCATACGTGTTTTCTACTCCATGTTTTCTGGACTTCCTCACGTGGAAATGAATTGTGGGTTCTGTCATGCTAGCTCATCAGCTTCAATACCTTTTCTCTTTTGCAGCCAAAAGACAGTTTTCCTAAAGGAGGTGTGAATCACACAAGGACTAGGACTATTGAATTGCCATAGAAAAAGCCTGCAGACAAATGTGACAGAATTAGGGTCATTTCCAGTTTGAAAGAGGTTGTTTACTTTTACTTTTGATGTCCAAACACATTCACATTATCACCAAGTTTGTCGGTCAGATCTCTTTTTATGAGAGTAAAACCAATACTGTGCCTTCCCTCCCCCCGCCATTAAACCTGAAAAGTAACCCCACAGTGTCCATCTAAATTGGATTCTTGGATGAAATAAATCAATACACAGTATAATGTCTGGTACATATTAGACTTTTAATATGTCTGTTGAGTGAATCAAAATGGTAAGCTGTACCTGGAAATTACCCAGCATCTGTCAGATAAAATGTAATGGTCAGCTTGTTAAACTCCTGTTTGATGCTTATAATTTATTTAAGAAAATGGGCACCTAAAAGGAAGGCAATTAAAACGTTGTACAAATCTACATCTATTTATATCTCTATCTTCTCCTCTCTGTAAACCTTTGGCGATGTTTCATTTTGTTTTCACATGTGTTCTTAAACACGTGACTTAACACTGCATGTGATTTCTGTGAAAGCGTAAATTGAATTCTCTCTGGGGAGTATGTTTATCCTTCTTATCAATCCTCAGTTTTTAAGATGGTATGTTAACATCATTTGGGGGTACAGGAAAGTGTTGCGTGTATGAATGTGGGTGTACTTAATACATTTCAAAATAATACAAAGACACATTGAGCGACATAATATTGCTTTAGGCAGCAATTGTTTGTTTTTTAAAGAAGAGGTTACTCAGCCTGAATGTTCCCCTTCCCCTCTTCCATAATGACTTTTCTCCCCCATCTCCACCACTACCCGTCCTCCAAGGCTGGGTAAACGGACTGCACCTGCAGAACCATGCCACATTGCTTGGGTTTGGGTTTGGGCGACTGGAAGCACCGGCAGAGCAGAGAGAGGGAAGACAGCAAAGGTCCTCACGCAAAGTCATGGGAGAGATCAGGCTACTTGGAGCAAATGCCACTGGAACCATAAACTGATAGGAACAATTAAACGGTCATTCTTCACTAATTGTTAGGGGCTCAGTGTGGACCAGAGCAAGAGTAAGAAACCGCTGTGGGAGGCAGGCTTCAGGAGCTCCACATTTTCCTGGTTTTTACCTCTAGGGTTTTCCCCTGCTAGGTTCTCATGGTGAGGGACTCTAAAAGATCTCTCATGATTCAGGCGAGAAGAAAGGAAGAGTCGACAGCGTGAAATGTTTCTTCTCCGTAACGAAAGGCTACTCTCCAGAGATAAGACTTGGCCTGAGCCTCTCCCCCATGGACGGAGGGCATTTCTTCCATTACAGCTCCCTGTCTCAACACCGATGGCAAAAATATAAAAACCCCTTGTGAAGGCCACAGCCTAGGCACACAAGTTTCATAAAGACTGAGGTTTAATCATTAGATTGTTATAAGTATCTACAAAATAATTGTAACATTTATAAGAAAAGGCAAAAACCTAAGATTGCCTACAAAACACTGAAGATGTAGGAGGAGGTGAAAGGGGGAGAGGGATGGAGGACACACACTATCCTTTCTCGAGATTTACTCTGAAACTACAGTAATCCAGGTGGTGTAGTGCTGTGAAGACAATTCACACAGGTGTCAGTGGAACAGAGCAGAGACCCCACAGCCAGACCCACACATACACGGTCAGCTGGTGTTTGACTAAGGGGCAAAGACCACTGAGTTGAAAAATCAGAGGCATTTCAGCAAATGGTGAGGTAACAATTGAGTACCTATGTGCAAAAAAATGGAAGCTGGGCAAAGACTGTACAACTTTCATGAAAATGAAATAAAAGGATCATAGATGTCAGTTTCAAATGAAAAATAATAAAATATTTGTATGAACACATAGGAGTCTTGAGGACCTTGGGTTTAGTGACAAGCGTTTACATACAACAGCAAAGCATAATCCGAAGGAGCAAAACTTGATACCATGGACTATATTAAAATTGGAAATTACACTCTGTGAAAGACACTGTTAAGAGAATGAAAACAAACCACAGACTGGGACAAATTATTTGTCAAAACGTGTATCTAAAATACACAAAGACCTCTTAATAATCAACAATAAGAAAAAAATATGCAAAAGATCCGAATAGACACTTCATGAAAAAAGATATGCAGATGGAAAATAAACATCGCTTTTCATTAGGAACTTCCAGTTCAAATGATGAGACATCACTTCCCCTCTGTCAGAATGACTGACACCCTCCAAAAACCTGACCATACCTACTGCTGCAGAGGATGGGGAGCAAAAGTAATTCACATTCTTTGCTGGTGAGACTGCAAGATGGTAAGAAAGAAAAATAACACTGTAAAAAATAATTTTTCAATTTCTTTTTAAAAAGATTTTATTTATTTTTAGAGAGGGGGGAAGGGAGGGAGAGACAGGGGGAGAGAAACGTCAATGTGTGGTTGCCTTTCAAGTGCCCCCCCACTGGGAACGTGGCCCACAACCCAGGCATGTGCCCTGACTGGGAATTGAACCAGTGACCCTTTGGTTTGTAGGCTGGCACTCAATCCACTGAGCCACACCAGCCAGGGCAGTTTTTCAATTTCTTATGAAGCAAAATACAGTCTTAACTTATGATCCAGCAATCATGCTCCTAGGTATTTATCAAACTTAGTTGAAGACTTATGTGTACACATACAACACACACACACACAAACTGCATAAAGATGTCAATGAAGCCAGTCTCAGAAAGCTATATCCTTTATAGTCTCAATTGTGTGCTATTCCGGGAAAAGAAAACTACCAGAATGGTAAAAAAATAATAATAATCAGTGGCTCCCATGGATTTGGGAGGAAGGGGTGGAGTTGTATAGATGAAGCACAATGAATTTATTAGATGCAGCTTTTATATGATACCTTAATGGTTGATTCATAACACTGGGCATTTTTCAAAACCCAGCGAACTTAAGGCAAAGAGTAAACCTTAATGGACATGAATTTTAAAAAGTCATTTAGAATTTCATGGGATCCTTGGATAGAATACAGAACGTGACAAAACAATCGAATACACTACAAATATATAAAGCGACCTCACTGCAGGGAAAAGGATATTGACTTAAGTAACTTTGGAAACGAGTGGAGTCTCAAGATCATAGGCAAAATAAACTGCACACAGGCGGTATCCTATAGTTTCTCATGTAGTAAAGTGGTTTCTCATGAGAATATAGGTTAAAAATTGTGATACCACTTTACATACGTACTAGAAATGAGCAATTACATAAATAAATGGCTGATAGTTGAGTCAGATTCCTCACTATGGAAGCAGAAGGTAACTGATAAATAAGGGGACAGATGCTCTGTGTGGAAATGGATTTAAGTTGGAGATAGCAGTATGAAGTCAAGTTTGGCTTAATGTAGAAGCAGATATGTACAGACAGAAATGTTTGTAGGTATGTGTATATATGCAGTTTAGTATACACACATATATTTCCATGCTCGGTCAGCTGAGAGTGTTGACAATCATCAATACTGCACTTAGAAATAGGTTTCAAATACCATTCTCCAATTAAAAAAAAAACATACACACAGTAATCCTTGGAGGAACTGCCGATTATATAACATGAAAGGAATTATACACGGTAAGCTTGGAGCATCTTGTAGTAAGAAAAGGTAAGAAAGTGCTTAAAAAAAAAAGATAAAAGCAAAGAAAAAAGGGCCCTCAATGATGGTAGTATTTCAAAGGAAACAGTTCCCAATGCCCAAAGCTGGAAATTTTGAGAAGTAAAATAAATACAGTAAGACTGTATTATAACCCAAAGTATAAAATAAAAATCAATGAGTCCAGACTGACATAAATAAATCACTGAATGAATAAATGGGAGAGAGAGAAGAGACAAATATCCTGCAGTGAAGAATTTCCAATAATTTATAGATACTCTTGCCCTCAAGGAGGTGGAACATAACTCCCCAGTCCTTAAATGTTATGACTTCTTTCCTAAGAGTACAGTGTGAAAAAACAGAGGAAAGAGAAACTACAGGGGAGACGCATGACATACTACCTCAGCCAAGGGATCAAGGTGAACATCAATAGTAATAAATCATGTTTATATGGACCCTTCATATGTGATTCAAATGGCATTTACCCCACCACAGTCCCCCGCCAAACCCACAGTCCCAGTCTAATCATGAGGAAAACATCAGACAAATCCCAATTGCAGAGCATTCTATAAAATGCATGACCAGTGCTCTCTGAAACTCAAGGTTATCAACAAGCAGGAAAATCTGAGAACTTGTCACAGACAAGAGGTGGCAGTAGGAGTAAGCGTAATGTGATGGGATACTGGAATGGAAAAAGAATTGAGGCAAAAACTAAGGAAATCGGGATAAAGTATAGACTTTAGGTCAATATTAGCTCAATACTGGCGCATGACCTGTGACACATGCCACAGTAATGCGGAACGTTAACCATAAGAGCTATTGGGTGTGGGTTTGATGGGGACTCTCTGTATGACCTTAGCAAAGTTTCAGTAAATCTAACACTTCTATAATTAAGTTTGTTTTAAAAGATTAGTAGATTGGCCCTGGTTGGTGTAGCTCAGTGGATTGAGCGCGGGCTGGGAACCAAAGGGTCCCGGTTCGATTCCCAGTCAAGGCCACATGCCTGGGTTGTGGGCCAGGTCCCCAGTGAGGGCCATGTGAGAGGCAACCATACATTGATGTATTGCTCCCTCTCTTTCTCCCTCCCTTCCTCTCTCTAAAAATAAACAAAATCTAAAAAAAAAAAAATTCTAAAAAAGATTAGTAGATTGATAGTAAAAGCATTATGATACATGGTATGCAGTTAACAATAATTCTTTTTAAATAACTTTTATTGTATTTTTTATTACCATTTAGTCCCCTTATACCCCCACCCACCCACAATCACCACACTATTGTCCATGTCCATGGTCCTTTTTCATTTTTGCTCAGTCCCTCCACCTCCTAACCACCCTGCTGCTAGCCATCATTCTCTCTCAGTCTGTCTCTATTTTGTTTGTTAGTTTGTTCGTTAGATTCCACATATATGTGAAATCATATGATGCTTGTCTTCCTCTGCCTGGCTTATTTCACTTAGCGTAATGTTCTCTTGGTCCACCCAAAATGTCATAAAGAGTAAAGCTGTCTTCTTTTTTTACAGCTGGTAGTATTCCATTGCTAAGTGTCCCATAGTTCTTTTATCCACTCATCTACTGCTAGTAATAATTCTGTAAGTTGTCATACCACGAGACAATCCAAGTTAACCACTGTTACTCCTTTAAAAACGAACTTTTCTGCAATCTAGGAAATTCAGCCACATAGTCCAGCGGTGATACGGGCATGTTGAGATGTTACTCTTGAAAACTGAGCCAGCTTTGCTGCAAGAGCTTAGTGTACATCAGCCGCTGCACATTCCCAAATCCCTCCTCAGCTAATCTCATCGCAGCAGAATCTGTTTACTCAGACGTTAACGAGAACCCAAGTATTTTTATAGTAATATCCTCTCAATTTTATAGTCACGATTTTTATACTAAGTTATCTCTTTTTTTAGTGTTCTCTTTTTACCAACCCAAATTTCTTCATTCTTCGTTGACCTTTATATCTGTCACCAAAAAACCCATTTCTGTATAGCTTTATTCTTCCCTTCATTAGTCATATATAGTTGTTTCCTTGCTGTCTCTTTCTATTTATCTCTGTCTAAATATTAAACCTCTCATAAATTCATTTACTTTGATGTTTACAGGATTAGAATAAATAATGATGCACACACATGGGTGTGTTTATGTGTACATGTGTTTTCCATTAACTTCACAAACAAGTGATGATTTAAATGGAAAATAGCACTGGTCTTGGTGCTTACAATAGTAAGTATAAGAAACATGTTAATTCACATCACACATCATGTGCTTGGGCAGCAAACTCATCTGTCACCATGATTAACAACTTCATTATCACCACAAGAAAACAACAGTAATATAAAATATCCCCCACTTATTGAATGCCTACCATGAGTTGAGCTCTAGGTGAGCATTATGAGTTCATGATTTATGAGCTGAAGAGCAACCTCCTTATTGCCTCCAAATCACCACCGGTTCAAACCCAGCAACCATACATGCCCAGAATAGCCCAGGCCATGTGTGAGTGAGGAGCCCAGGACAGATAGGGTCAAAGGCCCCAGGCTTCTCCCTAATCCCCGCTGCTTCCCTAAACTACTTGTCCCAGAAGGAAAGAGGTGAGAGGGCCTGCCTCCAAGGCATGTGTGAGGATTACATAGAGTATGATAGAGTGCCCATTCCAAACTCTGGAACACATTAGGGGTCCATCAACATTGGCTGAAAATAAATTCTCGCCATAGGACATATCTTTTAAGTGTATACTATTTATGTAATAATTGACCTCACTGCACTGGAAACCTATGCAGACAGGAATACTTCCACTTTCCAAGAGCGAACGGAATGACAATACTTGAGGTATAAGCCAATACTTGGAATGGTGCCTGATAAAGGCAGTAGGGATACAGTCCAGTTGTTCAACACACACTCACCAGGCCCTGCGTGTAAGGCAATCAATCTCTCAGGGTTTGGGGAAATGAAGAGTCATCACCAACTCACAGTAGAAGATCAGCTACAAGGCTCAGAAACAATGTGGTTAGGACCCAAAAGGTCGGAGATGGATGGTGTATTAGCCAAGCAAACTTAGGGTTTTTTTTTTAAATAATAAAACTGCCAAGCTTTAATGTATAACATCACCTTTAAAAATTCTTATTGCGTAATCGCTTTCCAAGAGAAAAGTTACGTAAATAATCTCTTTCCAATGGACTCGATCCTTCCTATTTAGTAGCTACTCTATCTGACTACTACCCTTAGCTTTGTCAGGTGAATGGATGGTATTATGTTCTTGCCTCATTTGCTTTCCTCAACAGTTATTCAATGAAAATAAATAATTCACCCACATTGTCACAGACTGAAAATCAGGATCTCTGCTCACTCCAGACATGAATGTAAGTAGTTACAGCATAATTACCCACTAATTGTTCTGTGATTACATTTACCTTTAGTTGTCACAACTTTAAAGGGTATCCTAATTACAGCTCAAATAATAGCATTCTTCCATCATGTTACCCTCAGATTAACTGCAGTGCAGAATAAAGGTATTTATTTCTTTGAAACATGATCATTTCATTCTGGACATTAAAGAATTTTCAAGAGAGGCAGTTATTAATGAGGAAAGCCCATGCTATTTGCCCTTGTCCAAAAGGAAAATTTATCAGAAGGCACAAGTAATGTGTTAATGCAAAAAAGACACTCTAAAATTATACATCTAATTGCGGGCTTGTTTTGATCTTTTTTTTGTATAAAGCCTGACTGGCAACTAAAATCTTTTAGAGTAATAGTAATTGGCATGGCATGGATCACTGACAAGTACAACTAATACTGTTTGTGACTGTAGGTACACCAAGGCCTTCTTAATGAGGCAACTTTTAGCTTAAGCGAGAAGGATGCAGTTAACCAAATGGAGGAATAGAAACTGCTGAGTATTTCCTTAGCCTTCTCTTTCTTTCTTTTCTCTCTTTCTCTCTCTCTTTCTTTTTTTCTTTCTTTCTCCTTCCTTCCTTCATTCTTTTCCTTCTTTCTATCTATCTACCTACCTACCTACCTACTTATCTATCTATCTATCTATCATCTATCTTCTTTAAAAAAGAAAGAAGTTAGCAGGTGCTTTATTCTGGTGGTTAGCCTGTTTATAAGCTCTGAATGTCTTTTGGTTCCTCTGTGCTGCCCGACTGAGGTCAGTGGCCCTGCTTCTCCCAGTCACTGAGTTAATCCTGAACAGGAAACATAGTGTATTTGAAGCTATCCTTGCCTCACCGTTGCCCACCGTCCCCCACCGTGGGTGAATGTGAGACACATTTTGGGCCTAAAATGAAAAATTTCTAGCCATAAACCATGATGCCTCACTCCTCCCTCAGCCCGAGTTTCTTGGGGAGAAACCTGAATTAACTAGTCTTTGTGAAACATCTCAGCTTTCATAACAGAAGGTGGGTGGGAGATTTGTCTATTTTGAGACCAGTGTGTTAAAGAGGTAGTGATAACACCCCAGGAAAGCTTCCGTGGTGGGGGCTGATATTAGCAATGACTGCTTAAAAAACAGGAATATAGAAATAAAATTTGGGACTGTATGACTGTTTTGTTGGCTCTCTTTTCCCTGAGATCTAACTTCCTCTGATACAAACCCAGTGCGTGTGTGTGTGTGTGTGTGTGTATCTCACACCCACATAATAGAAGGTGATAAGGCCATGTGTAGAATACAGGCTATGTGAAGGACCTTGGAGTCAAAGAGCTGTAGGTTCTAATGTTTATGGCCAATTACTTTACCCATTTGAAACTAAGTTTCCAAAAACATAACATGCAGAGAATAGAAGCACTAATGCATGTTACTGTAAGGACTGAATGGGATAATGTACTTAAAATACTTAGAATAGTGTCTAGTACACAGAAAGCATCATTATATTATTATTACTAAAACTGTGGCATGTTCTGAATATTTAGGGTCAAGATTAGTTTTCTTAGTTCTGAATCCGATCTCTGGTGGATCTAAATTCTTTTTTTTTTTTTTGCTAAAATGTGGATACATTTTACAACACTGTATATAATGTATTGTGCATATGTGCATGTGTGCATGTGATTTATTTAACATGTTAAAGTGCTCCAGCTGGTCCCAGGCATTTCCATTTCCACAAGCATTCATAGCTCCTGTATCCTTTAAATGATGATATCTATTGTTCTGCTTTATTGCAGATGTATCAATTTCTAAACTTTATTCGCCAAAAATATTGGCATTGGTGAACCTGTACTTTGCAACTTTGTAATCCGATTATTATATATCAGTGAGGCAATATATTCCGAAGATCATTCTTATTTACCTTTTGAATGAACTATGTCATTAAAACACTATTTATAATATATACCTCAATTTAACCCATAGAATGTGTACATACACATACTAAATTTATATTCAGTAAATTTCTACATGGCCACTATTCCATATTGCAACATTTCCATCACCTGAATAAGTTATCTCACGCAATCCGAATGTCAACCTCCATTCCCACCTCGACCCCGCGCTGCCACTGATGGGCTTTCTGCCTTGACAGCTTCACCTCTTCTGAAATTTCATAGAATCAGAACCACACAGCATGGAGTTGTGTGTCTGATTTCTTTCATGTATCCACGTTTTTGTGTGTATCTGTGGTTTGCACCTTTGAATTGCCAAATAGTATTCTGTTGCATGAGGGACCTCATTTCATTTATTTGTTTAACTACTGGTGGATATTGGGATTGTTTTCAGTTTGAAGTTAATGTAAATAATGTTGCTGTAACATTTCTACCTCTACCTTTTTTTATTGGAATGTATCTTTTGTAATCTAACAAACTTCTCTCCAGCTCCCAGAGAAACATAAATAATGCCCCTTGCCAGAAAAACAGGAATTCAGTTTCAAGTTTCACAGGCTCCTTGAACCTGGAATGTCACCTACAGGTCCCTGGATCTCATATTAAAAGCTCATTCCTAAGAACATGCAGGCCATTATTTTAAGATGCAAACAAATATTCTTCTCTCCTTATACAAAATTATAATTATACTGTGTTTTGGGGGAGGGGGGAGAAATGGAGCAACTGTCCTCCAAAAAACTAAAGCCATTTATCAAGCTAATCACGATCAATCCCACGTAAGCCTTGGGACCAGAAGGAGCTGTTGTGACATCTGCTCTGTTGGCAAAGCACAATCAGCCGAGGCTCTAGAATTCTATGCCCCAGGAAGTGTGTAACGTGGTAAAACAGCAAGATGCAGCAATCTTGTGGCTTGACCTCAAGTCCTGAATCCTCCAGAAAGAGGGACAAGAAGTGACACACTGCATCAGCAATCAGTCATCCCTGTTTGACAACATGTCGCACTGCAGGCTGACAGTTGTGAAGGGGACAAACAAGTGTCAAGTGTGGTGCCTGCCCTCCAGAAATTTGGAGTTCATTGGTGCTCAGGAATGACCCAGGAAAACTCTTCTTACTGAGCTTCCAAAAAATAGTGTCTAAGAGCCAGTTTCAACATCGCAGAGTCATTTGAAGTCCACTTCCCATAAGATTTATGGCACTGAGCTCCTTCTAAAAAACAGGACATAATTATGTGGATATGGTGCCTAACCCAGATTAGTCATTTAATTCATTATGGCTGTTAGGACTTGTCCCATTCCATTAGAATCCTTATATAATAACTGAGGAATTGGATGTATAAATACACAACTGCAAATAATTTATTAGCGTTGTAGTGGCGGCAAAATAAACATGCTCTCCAAGCACAAAAGAGGAAGGAGTTGTCACAGCCCTGGCTGGCTAGGAGAGGGATGCCGATGAAGTGCTGGAAGATGAGAAATGAACTGTGCTTTGGAGCATGAGCAGAAGTTGATAAGAGTGGATCAGAAATAAAAATTAAACGGATTATTTTAGGCAGAGGAAAACATGTGAGAAGACACGGACAATGGAAGTGGGTAGGATGTTTGGAGCAGGGGCTTTTCCAGTGTGGCTGGAATGAGGGTAGGGAACAGGGAGGATGGAGTTTTGACCCTCCCAGATTTCAGCAGCCTGGGAAAGCAGGCGACGCATGGGCTGACCCTTGGCCATGCCATGGGTTAGTTATGGTTTTTCAGGAAGAGGTTAGTGTAGCCTATATTTGCACCATATTTTGTGCAGCAGAAAATGTCTCATTTAAAATTCATTTCATTTGTTCCTCAACACGACCTGAAGATGAGGTGCCATAGGCATCTTCGGCCCAGTGTTTAATCGGAAAACCTTTCCAGAGAGGTTAATTGATTTTCCTAAATCATACAAGCAGTTGGTTGTCTCATTTAAAGGCAGGACTACTAACTGCAAATATAATGATGCTTTTCAGTTGCTCTTGATCTTTGAAGTCAGACTCAAAGTCTTTGAAGTATTTTTATTGAGAAAATGAAGATTTCTAACAACGCTAGTATTATATTGGTTTAAATCCCTAAAATTATCTGTCTATCTATCTATCATCTATCTATTCGTTCCTTCCATGGTTATTTATTCTCAACTCTATCAGGCTCTATAGTGTATAAATCTGTATCTCAGGTCGACTAAATGACTTTTGGGCATGAAATCAGGGCGAACCTCATGCCAAGCACATTCTTAAACAAGAAGCAAAAGAAAATGCTCAGTTTTGAGCCCTCTTTCAGAAGCTTGCTGCTGGCCAATGAATCAGTATGATCATACTATTAAATAGGATTATTATGCAAACTGAATAAACTTCTTCTTACACAGCATGTCCCCAAATTCAAGTTGTCATCATCTGAGGGTCATAGAAAATTAAAGCTGCCACTTAAAATCTTCCTCTTTCTCTCCCTCTATCACACACACACACACACACACACACACACACCCCAATCTAAAGAGCACTGAAATATAGCATGCCTCCTTCGCTTAGAAAACTGCTCAGCAGCATCTGAGGTATATATCACAATATCATTGGCTCACAATTACATATAGAAATGTGTCAGCTGCAGCCTTTGGGGTCCCTGTGCATAGAAAGTTCTTTATCAGAAGTGGCTAATGCTGCCCTATGCACTGCTTCCTGTAAGGCTGCCCTCTGCCTGCACCTCCCCTCCCCCCACCCTTCCCCCCATACTTTTTCCCTGTGACTACATCTGTTCTGGTGCACTTGTCACATCGAAATAAGAGGGGGCGGGACATCCTGACAAAGGGAACTTACGTTGCTCTTTTTTCTTGCTAAGAATTGAAGTCATTGAAACACTGATAAGTGAATAGGAAATATATAATGAAGTGTTTCATAAACTAAAAATTCTTGCAAATTTAAGCATTTGCTTGTACTACTTCTCTAATATTAGAACTTAAAGAAGGAAAGATTCCAAATATCTTGAGTGCTCTTAGTTTATTTCATTATTCCACCCAATCATCATCTGAAGGCAGGTGATATAAGAAGATGAAAATACACTTTGTGACATTCACTTAGCAATTCCGTTATCTGACATCCATTTAATTCTTCTCTTGGATCTAGTAGCATTGTGCTAAGCCTTTAGAACACTGAATAAGAAAGGCCTTCCCACTCTCAAGGTTCTGTCATGGAGGATGGTGTGGGGAGGCAAACAAAAGTTGGGTAATTGTGCTGAAGTGTGTGAGGATCTAGTAGGGTTATCATTGGCTACTAAGATGAGAGTCCTACTGGCTATTGAAAACAACTTCACATAAATATACAAAGTCATAACCTTTAAGAATCATTTGGAAGGCGATTCCTAGAAAACATGACCTTAAGAAAGGAATTTGCGTAGAGCAAATGAACTCACAAAGGAAGTGTTTTTCCCTGGGTTAAGTTAAATGGCTGGAGTAAAAGGTCCTCAGTAATGGGATGTGAAGAGTGTGAAAGCAGAGACCACAAAGGGAGATCTTCACACAAAGTCGGGAATTAGGAATTGTAATTTACTCCATCATTCAACATGCTTTTCTGAAGGGCTTTTCCTACTAGCTGCTGCAGGTACTCAGGTTAAAATAGAGTTGGTCTATGTTTTCATGGAGGATGAGAAACTTTCTTGTGGAGGAAGCAGACAATTCAAAATAATCACACACATAAATATCTAATTAGTTCACTTTTATAATCTCATGGGGACAATTTTAGAGTGAAATGCAAGATGTTTAGTCTTTGGCTCTTTGAGAGTCATCAAAAGATGATAAGCACAGGTGAGAAAGGCTCAAATGTTCTGCAGATTAGATTGGTTTAAAATCACAGGTGATGAAGCAGATCATCAAAACTGGCCTTGGTTTAAGCTGTTTTCACCTTAGCTAATCTTTCAATACCAGCAGCAGAGGAAGGAAGAGACCCAAACACTTCTAGTAGAACCCGCAGGAGAAAATGCCCCAGCTGTCCACGAGGGGCACGTGAGGAGAAGGGATTTCCTGAGCTAACACCTGCACAGACAGCAGCAAAATGCACCCATGCCCTCCTTGCACGGAGTCCAAGAAAAGACTGTGGAGTGTCGAAACGGACTCAATTCCAGCATGCCCCTCAGGGTGCCGAAATACAGAAGCACGCCCTTGGATGACTAATACAGTTTACAGAATTTAGTTCACTTTTTAAGCAGAGACTAGGAAGCTCTCAAAAAGTTAGCATTTTTTTTCAAGTTCATATTTAACTCAATATTTTCCTACCTGGGTGATGAATGAGTCATTCGCAGTGCTTTGAAAACCTATGCTTCATTCATTTGCCTATCAGAATATTTAATGAGCACCTATAGTATATCAGGCATTAGTAGGCAGTTACTAATAGTAGGGGGGGGGGGAAGAAGTCTCTATCCTTCCCTGGCGTGTACTGTCTAGCAGAGAAGCCAGACACAAACCGTATCATGATAATGTACAAATAAGTTACGGTGAGACGGCATTCCAGGTACTGAAGGATATGGTGGTCGAGAAGGAAACACGGGTCCAAGGGGAGTTTTTATCAGGAGAAAAAACTTAACAAAGGGTGAAGAATCTACAATATTAAGAACAAGGTGGCCATGCTGTCATACAGATGGGTGAAAATGCATCCAAACATTCTACTGTCTTCCGTAAGGAGGAAGAGAAGATCCTCCCTGCCGACCATCCCACAGAAAGCAGGACAACAGTCATTCCAAGAAAGCTAAAGGGTGGCCCATTCACACGAATCTAAGAAACAATTTTCTAATGAGCAAAACAGTCTGGTAACGGGAAAGTCTAAGCCTGGATGTAGCGAGCTCCTTGTCTCATTCACGCTCACACCGGAAAAAGAACTCCTAGAACTGGGTTCTGGGTGTGCAGATTCCAAGTGGGCAGGGGCTGGATAGTACCCAGTGTGAACTCAGGTGAGAAAAGAAAAAAAAGGAAAATGGTAAGGAAGGTGAACCAATCGAGAACACACATGATACCAAGCATTCACCAGTACTAATTCTGCCCTTCTACATGGCTCACGCCCAAAGGAAGATGATTTCAGTGGCTGCAAGACTTTCCTGCAGGTGGGCTTGCCTACTGGCAGCAAGTCTGTGACCCCCTTATTAGGCTATGCAAAGTGCGAAATAGCAGCTAAAACAGAGGATCTGAAGTCATTATTTCCCCTTCACATCCTGCTATCCAACAGTTTTCTAATTCTCTGATAAAATCTCAGGATCCTGAGAAGCAATTTTCTGGAGACCTTCAAATTATACCCCATCTGTAATCACTGGTGTGGATAAAACAAACAAACAAAAAATGAAAAACAAAACACTCACCAGCTGTGCCACTTCAAGTGCCTGAGATCCCTTGTCCCAACACAGAGAAGGTGCGGGGAGATGAGGCATTCTGTCCCCCTGTCCCAGAGATGCCCCACACTGCCAGTCTTCCCTCCTTCCTGCTCTCAGGTTCCACTCTAGTGACTTTGCCCCACTTCGTCCATATGCTTTTCAGGGGGCTAGACAGGACCCCACCCCCTGGCTGATCGCTTCACAAACGATTACCTGACACAAATTAGGCCAATTATACTATTCAGACTCCCGCCGGCCTCCTTGCTCCAGAACTGGAGGTGAGCTGGGCCAGGACTTTCCTTCCCTGGGCTGATGGGTGTGGGACAAAGAGCCAGAAGTTATACTACCAAGAATGGGCAGGGCCGTGGTTTTCATCTTATTAAAAAAGAAAATAAAAGTAAACAAAACAAAAGTCAGAAAACACAACCGCTGTCCTTCAGAGAAAGTAAGATGTATCAAACTGCCCTGCAGAGAGAAGACAAGACATGTTGCTGAGAGTTCCCAAAACACCAAGGTCCCCCTAACAGTTCCCCAGGGACCTAGTGATCCCCCTCCAGACAGGGGCGCTGTGTTTCCGAGATTATTTCTGCATTCTCTTCAGAAACCTTTCTTTTTCATGTAAGCTCCCTCCCTACTTTTATTATCTATGTTACAAAGTCCTAATAAACACATCAATATCATATTCCTCAGAATTTGTTTGTTCAATGTAATGAATTAGTAAACCAACCAAGCCACCAAAAAAAAAAAAAAGTGGCTCTGTTTTTATCCTAATGTTTTAAAACAGAGAACTCATACCAAAAAGAAAAACAAGATGTCCCTGCTAACTAAATGATATGCTGCAATTAGCTTATTTTATTATAAACATTCTACTAAGTGACCATTTGGCGAGTCATTTCAGTCCCTGGGAAGCTACTGGCTGTCCTTCAGTCATCCACTTCGATGACGCTGGAGGGCTAAGTTCTCTAAGGTCACCACCCACACGAGCCAGGGTCCTTCAACAGATACCCCAGAGATGCGAAAATGTAATTAAGGGAGGAATCCAGGACCTCTTCTGCTAATCTTCCCTGCACCACGTGGGAGACTGCCACTTAGTAACACCTGGGCAGATGTTGCGGCAACAGATGGCAAACTCAGGGGAAGCGCGGTGTCCTGGAGAGACCAAGGACTTCAAAGACAGAGGGACCAAAGTTCAAATTTTAACTTTGGCCACTGTCTCTGGGGCCGATGATTCAGTCTGTTTGACCCTCAACTACTCTAACTATTAAGTGCAGTAATTAAGTGAATAATGCAAAAAGTACCTTGATAATGTAGGTGAAGTACTTTGTATACAGAGAAGATGTGATTAAACTGGGGGCTTCCTTTCCCATTTGGGTCCCTTCAAGACTTCCTCTGGGACAGCCTAACCAGAAAACTAGAGGATGTGGGGGGGAAGAGAGAGATGGAGGAGAAGGTGATGTAACCTCATTTTATCATTCGGCCCAACTTACCTAGCTAAATGCCGAGACAAGGATAATTATATTCCGAGTGCATACCTGCTTCCAGCTGTAGCTAGCACCCTTTATCTTTCTGTTTCCAGGATAACTTTCCTTGGGGTGTTTTCAGAATGTGTGACAGCTTGCTGCAATCCTTTTATCACTTGAACTAGAGCCCCATCCTCAAGCCCCTTTACGGTGTAGAGCAGACAATCAAGTAAGTGCCCGGTACCCACTATCCATTTTGTTTTATTATTTTTAAAGATTTTGTTTATTTACTTTTGGACAGAGGGAAAGGGAGGGAGAAAGACAGGGACAGAAACACCACTGTGTGGTTGCCTCTCACGCGCCCCGCACTGGGAACCTGGCCCACAACCCAGGCATGTGCCCTGACTGGGAATTGAACCGATGACCTTTTGTTTGGAGGCTGATGCTCAATCCACTGAGCCACACCAGCCAGGGCCCAACTATCCATTTTAATGATAGAATTGTACACTAGAGGGAAAGTGTTAAGGATAATAATTATCTGTCATATTTACTGCGCACTTACTATATGCCAATCACTTCCCAAGCCACTTCCGACAATATAATATTTTTAAAAGAAACTTTCTAAGAAAAATACTTGGGGATTTCACCTTAACATTTGTTAATACTGGCGTGTACAAGATATATTTAGGAAGATTTTTAAAGGTCAGGAATTGTGATAGGCATAAGAAATAGAGAGTTGAATAAAGCAGGGGTTTTGATGTCAGACCCAAAATAAAAAGGAGGGAAAGGCAAAAACATGATCATAAGGTAATAATAGTAGCCACTGTTAATTATGCAAATATGCATCATTACCTGTTTGAAATGTTTTTTAAATATATTTCCTTGTTTTACATAAGAATGAATTTTTAAGCAGGGGTGTATGATACAGGCCAACATACTCTACTTGAATCCTATGGTCGTAAGTAGTATTATATTAAAGATAAAGAGATTAGATATAAATTTATATTGTATATCGCTATGATGCTAAGCATAGGTATAGCATTATAGATTTAAACACTATGTTGTTCTATGTTATTCCTGTGTGCTGGGCACTTAGTTTTTCAATCCTGATCATTCCTTGTTAGTTCCTTAACAGATGACATGTTGAATTCCCAACAGGATCTGAGGAGACTAAGATAAATAAACCCCTGACGAAGTTTCTGAACACCTTATCCAGGAGTGGTCATGGAACAATCCAACTAATGGAATGAGGATGTCCAGAACTGTGGGAAAAATTACAGTAAACTACAAAAGAAAAGAATAAAAGACAGAAATCCACTCCAATATCCTAAACTGTGTTGGGGCCTGCATCTCTCAAAAATGTTACTTTTCCCAGTGAACTGGCCTTCTGGGCTTGGTTTCTTTATGGGTAAAGCTATGTGACATAGCCCAGGATTTATTTCATAGGTTGAAGGAATATTTTATAATGCATTATTTATTTTGTGCCGTTCCTCTGTGATTGCTCTGTGACCTGTGGTCTTGGTTTCTGGTGGCATTGTGAGACCCGTGGGAAGTGGGGTCCAGTGCAGGAACCGCAAAGGCCCTGACCCAGGGGAGACCAGGACGCATTTCCTGCACGCATTTGGAGCAGTAATGGCGAAAGAGGGTTAGGGACCAGCTCTTAAAGCAATTGGTAGGAGTAAGCCAAATAAGAACAATTTTAAAAAATAATAAGTTGGATCATAAATAATAAATTGTAAATGTGGATAGCTCATTATGCAATCTGAGGCAATCTGAGAATTAGTATGATCCCCACCAAACAGACCTTTCTCTTCTCTCAGAGAGGAATTGCTTACTGCCAGTAGCGGAATTACTGGAGCTGCCAGATGAAATGCAAGTGCATAGGGGGCTATGAAGTTATAATATACCATATCCATGGGAGTGAAATGTTAAGGAGATTAGGGTTGTCGCAACAGGAATTTATTTTGTTTAATATTATATTCTAATTTCTAGCAAAATGCCTAGGACATTATAGATGAGGGAAGGAAAAAGGGAAAGAAGGAAAATGGAAAGAAGAAAGGGAGGGAGGGAGGGAGGAAAGAAAGGAAAGAAGAAGAAAAAGTAGTGAAGGGCAGAGGGAGGCTAGGGACAGGAAAAGGAGAGAGGAGGGGAGGAAAAGAAGCTTCCACAGTACCATGAAGACATTATTGTTGTCATTTTTTTTCTTTTCATATTTCAACTTCTCAGGTTCAACTTTGCAATTGGACATGTGTGAGGGGAGTGTGCGTGAGTGTGTGAGTGTGTGCGTCTGCTGGGGAGAATCAGAGAAGGGTTCCCTCTGCATTAATGAGAAGAAGGGGCAGGTGGTTCTCTACCCCAGGCCAAGTTGCCTGTGTTTCTGCATCTTTGATGCAGACAGTGAGAAACCAGGTGGACCTCTATGTTCAAGACCTGGGTCCCTGGGATGTTTGTGCCAGAGGCCGAGCTTCTACAGCAGCCTCTATATTCTCTTTTCTTTCTAGTCAATCCTACTATTGATTATTTGGGCAATTTTAACATTTATTGCTATTGTGCAAGCATTAAATGATGAAGGATCTAGTAGAATACTTGGTGATAGTGGGTTTGCACTAGATAAATATGTGTTACCTGATTATTTGAAAGGCTAATTAATGATTGAAGGATCACTACCACATTGCAATGACTTAACATGCACTCTGTTCATTTTTGTCTGTCATTATCTTGTGACCCATTCATTTCTGCCTGATATTCAGAGTGAGCTGCAAGGACCGTCATCAGGGAATGCTGGTAGATTCGAATGCAGAAGACATATAATTGTGCTAAGGAAAGAAACAACTTTATCAGGAAGAAAATAATGGAAGAGAGAAAGGAATTAAAGCATGCTCGGGGGTATTAAAAATACAATTAAAAATAGAGGGATAATTTTAAAAAATCCTGAAGGAAATCTTACTAGGAAAATCCTGAAGGAAATCTTACTAGGAAATCAGACACTAATTGAAGGTAAGAGGTTTTCCCTTTCACTTCTGCTGTTTTATTTCTGTTCAGGTAACTGTAGTAGGTTTGGTTATGCTTTTGATATTCTGTCCTCCCCCTTATATGATACTAATTATGCCTCCCTACCACTTTATTTTCATTTATTTTATGGCTAAGCATTTCTGGAGTTCATCCTTAGAGCTACGTTGTGTTCAATGCCATCTTGCAAACCCTTCTGTTTTCACATAGATATTGTATCGTCTCCCTTGTAATTAGGATGTAGTTAAATTTGCAACTTGATGTTGCAGCCAATTGTTATTTAGGAGCGGGGTAGTCTTGGCAACCTTATCATTGATGGTTGAGGACTCCTGCTGCACACTGGGAAGTAAAACAGTGCCAGAAATACAGGAACAATGTCATGCAAACAAGAGCTTCCCCAACCCACGGCCAGTGCGCACTCTGAAACATACTGACTACCCACGAGAGAAAGGTTCAGCCAGGATGAGGGCAGGCCCCTTCCGGTTAGTGCAATGGTTCTGGATAGCTCCTTGTGAATTTTACTGAAAACTGGGCCTTCCTTATTTTGGCAATAGCCATACTTCATATATACTTAAAGGGATGAGGGGAGAAAATTGTAAGTAAAGCAACTATAAGGTCAAATCTACATATTGCAAATTTCTAGTCAAGAGAAAATGTACTTTAATCGTGATTGGGAATGAATTGAGATGTTCCAATATTAAGACTTAAAATATAGTGACATTTACAGAATTCTTTTCCTATGAATTGATCTTCAGTGTTATTTTGTCTCTGTAGTTTTGGGCCAAGCTTTTAATAAATTATTTATTCTATATAGATTCATATATCCCATGTCTTCCTTGACCTTTATAAATGTGTACAGAAAAGAAGGCTTAGTATAGGCAAATATTCTTCATGACCTTTTATCCTTCTAACCCATTCTTAACTTCTCCTTTCCTGATCTTCCCCAGGCAAGAAAAGTCACGTATTAGCCATTCACCTGGCTAAGGAAGGAATTTTAAAAAAACTTTATCTGTCCTTCCTACCTCCCAACCAAGATTTTTACAAGTCCTGCCCTCACTTCTGTGACTGCCTCCTGTTTCCAAGATATAATACTCTCTCATTTAAAACATACATGTCTCTTAAGTAGTATCTTAACTTCATTCTTATTGTTACTATATTCCATTTTTTATACAGAACCCAAATGAGCGTTACAAAAAGTCTTGAGTTCCTTTTGCTTTAAACCGCTCAATGTTTTCCCCAATAAACCAAAAAAAAAAATTCAAATTTGTTCCCTCTATCTACTTTTCCCCTTAGTATCATACTCTCTCCTTTTGCCATTAGCCTTAAGCTATATTCATATCATTTTCTTTGTCAAATATTCCAAGATTATTATTTTTTTTAATTATTTTTTTTTTAGATTTTTTATTTTTATTTTATTTTTAGAGAGAAGGGAAGGGAGGGAGAAAGAGAGGGAGAGAAACAGCAATGTATGGTTGCCTCTCACATGGCCCTCACGGGGACCTGGCCCGCAACCCAGGCATGTGCCCTGACTGGGAATCGAACCGGGACCACCTGGTTCCCAGCCCGCGCTCAATCCACTGAGCTACACCAGCCAGGGCTATTCCAAGATTATTTTTAACCTAGAGCCTTTGTAACAGTTTATCACTTGGCTGGAACTGTCTTTCTTTAAACTTGATATGAATGAATCCAAGTTCTGTGCTTCGATGTTACTTTTTTCAGACAGATTCTCTTGAATATCCAAATTCATATAGCCTACTGACAATCCTTATCACTTTACTGACTGCATAGTATACTTTTATGGTAATGAACAGAGAAGCAAGCAACAAATATTTATTGCCAATTTACTCTTTCTAGATTGTAAGTTCCACGGGAGTAGAAACTGTTTACCCTATTCACACTGAATCCATATGGTTGAGAACAGTCCCTGTCTCCAAATAGGCTCTCATGAAATGCAGGCTGAACAAAGTGCACATCTACAGGCATTATTCCACGTTAAGTACGATGTTTGCTGTTGGACATTCGATGCTGAACAAAACAGAGATGGCCTCTTTCTTTATGAGGCTGGCTTCCAGAGGAAAACCTTGCTTTATTTAAATATCCAGGCAAATAGATAACTATCGATTAAAAAGTGAAAATATATCAGCAGTGTAGAAGTACGGGAATTAGGAAGAACTTCCTTTAGGAAACACCTAGAATAAAGACTGGGTATGGAGAAGGCTGATCCATGTCCTAGGCAACCGGGCGGAGATAACAGCATGGATGACAGCAGATGAGATAAGGGTCCAGCTGAGAAATCAAGCGGAGGCCTGTGGGGTTTCATTCTCGCAGAGGAGAGAACAGAGAGGGGAGTTCTAGAAGACAGCAGAGAGGTGGCTACAGCACTGTGAGCTGGAAAAAAAACTTGAAGCTTCCCTTGAAAGCATGACAGAAATGGAGATTAACTGCCTCTCTCTTTGCCTCACTTCTGGTTCTCGGGAATCAAGGTGATGAAGCACTTATAAGAATTTATAAAGTGGTGATAATAAAAGCGTGGAGAGTATATGGTGGCCATGGTGTTTTTAAAGAGGCAGAGGAGAATTAAGCATGCCTAGGATTTTCAGGCAAGACAAAAGGTGATTTCTAAGCATAGTTCTGAAGGACGTACAGGAATGCATTTGGAAGAACAGGAATGAGGAGGAGGCACTGTAGGTTAGTGAACCTTTTCTTGAAAGCCAAGTCTTGTGTTCTGCTACTGGATGCAGTTTGGAATCGGCAAAGAATAAAGTAAAAGCCAAAGGTGCCAAAAGGATTATGCAGGGCTGAGTGTGAATTGCTAAAAAATTTGGACTTCACCCAGGTCAATGATTCTCAATTTTTCTCTTCATATATTCTTAATACCAGGTGAGCTTAGAATACATATTCTGAGGGAATTAGAGAGAGAGCCCAAAAGTTACAGATATGGATGGTCACTTGTTTTTCAAAATGTCCTACTTCAGCTTAAAAATTTCTGTGAATGTAGTATTACAATGACAATTACTTTTTTTTACGATTATACATTTTTCCATTACCTTACAGTGCCATATATTCATTAAAAAAAGTCATGTGCTTATTATTCTATGCTATTGCATGTTCCTCACAGGCCCCTTTATACTGCTAGTGTTTAGGCCTTCAAGTTAAAAAAAAAACAGCTAATAAACAGTTCTTGGAATCTTTAAAAGATGAGTGGCATAATCAGATTTTTAATTTTAAAAGATCACTCTGGCTGAGAATGGGGAGGATGGATTAGAAAGGAGAAATAAACAGGAAGTCAACAAAATATGTGTTCAATTGCTCTTTTAACTATCAGGAAAGCCAAGTTTACACAATCATACATAACCCCATTGGTATGGCTTATCTAGATTCAAATACTTCCTCCTGAGGAACGAACATAGGGCTTTGACCTAAATCATCCAGAGTCAAAGTTTGTGCTAATCAAATGCACCAGACTCACTTCCTACTCCACAACCAAAGGTTGTATGAAAAATTGTCAAGCACAGCTTTGACCTAGTAAACAAGAGCTTATCACAGCTAGAGTAAAAGTTATTCAATTAAGTCATTTTTTAGTATTCATTTGAGAATAGAGTTATGAAATTATTTTGAAGATAGACAAATTTTCCCCACATGTAAGAATTTTCCCAGTATGGAAGCTTTCACTTAAGCTAAAGACTTAGGCGTAAGGTGGCTTCGGGAGGGAGATAATCAGCTCAAAGAAAAACTGAATTTTGTTTTCCCTAACTCTCACCAACCCAAAAAAAGCTTCATCACTTACAGCATTTTTTTCACCCCTAAAACTCTTTTCTCAAAACATTTTCCTTGATAATCACTACAAAAGCACTCAGCTGGTTCTGAAGTGAGTTAGTTTAAAGAATGCTTGCTGCAAACCATGTGGAGTAGAAAGAAGGTGCTCTTTTCCAGCGGGGAGGAAGCAAAGGGAGGCCCGAGCCTTAGGGGAGAGCGAGCCTGGGATTGGTTGAAGCGGACGTGGGGAGAGTGGGAAAGCACCTTCGTTCTGCAGAAATATCGCAGATACCGTGGCCTCGCTGACAGGGAGGCAGTAGCAGCAGCTCTGCGTGTCTTCCCAGCCACTCTTGAAATATTGAAAAAAAAGAGAGATAACTTGGATTGAGAAAGCGTAAGGAGACATGGCTTTCTTATAGCATCTTAGAATCTTCCCATTCCCCTTCCCTCTATTACGCAGGCTACTTAAAGCTTTCTGTGGGTTTTCCCTTATATAAAATACAGATTATATCCCTTACTTTCCAGGAATGTTGTAAGGTGATTCAAGAGGAGGTGCCCAGTGTATAAGAACTTTTATGTGATTAAGACAGTGTCTTAACCTTCCCCTCAGATTGGCTAAACCTTAGACATCTTTCCTTCTGACTGTAGGCTCCTGACCTGTTTTTGTATTTTTTGTGTGTGTGTGTGTGGGGGGGGGGGGGTATTTGTTTTGGGAAACTTCCAGTTGCAAAGTCCCTCTCTCACTCTTTCAGGTGTAAGTCTTGTTCTGGGCACTGGCCAGTTTTACAACCCAAGAATGTCATTCTTAAGAACCTGGGAGCCACTCCTCATAATCCTCAGGGAAGACAGAGCCTCTGTCTCGCACTATCTGTGGGAAAGAAGGACCCTCATTTCTGTCAATTCCCATCAGCAAACCCAGAGATCTAATCACATTGGCCAACTTCCCTTCCGACATCCTAGTACTTTTCTACTTGATCACCAGCACTTAAAAACCATCCCACTTCCGCTGTAGCAGGGTTGAGTCCAGTCTACCTTGTCTGTGTCTGGAGTGATGTTCCTTTGACAAAGGCACATTCATTCATTCTGTGTCAGAGATGTTGACAATTCTCTGCAATGTTTACTTTAACAGTGCTACTTGAAGGGTCGATGGGTGTTTGCTCATGCCTTAAATACGTACGAAGTTGCAGGCATTGTGAAAGGAGAGGTATTCATTAGAATCAGAGTGGTGTTAGTGAAAGCAAAGTGGGGGATGGGAGACACATGGGAAATTAGGCAGGAAGCAGCTTTACAGGCAGCATTTTCTATCGTTTATCCTCTGTGAGTTCTTTCAGTAATGGCGAGTGTAAAATAACCGGCTTGATATACCCTGGTAAGAAAGAAAAGTGTGAATATACACTTTATTAAAATAGTGTGCAAGGAAGTATGACGAGTAGAGCTGGGAGAGCCACTATTTCATCCCAGGAGTCCCATAAGTAACAATCTGGACCTGACACCACTTACTGACAGTTAACATAAGATGCTTTGTCCAGTAACTCAGGGCAGAGAAAGTGGAGAGCAAAGACGTTTCCCTCAGCTGAACAGAAACAGGGTTAAAGATGACTGGTTTCTGTCAAGTGTACTGTGGTTAGAAAGAACATGGAATTCTCATACAGACACAATCGAGGTTTGGGAAGAATATTGCATCTCACTTTGGCAAGACACGGTTTTAGGTACTCGAGGAATTAAGGAGCTGTAGCCTCCAATGGAAGCTCCCCTGTGCTGTATCCTGCCCTGGACGCATGGCGTCCC
Source organism: Micronycteris hirsuta (assembly GCA_004026765.1). NCBI lineage: Eukaryota > Metazoa > Chordata > Mammalia > Chiroptera > Phyllostomidae > Micronycteris > Micronycteris hirsuta. The sequence continues at coordinate 1,800 of PVJI01001794.1, read as the reverse complement.
CACTGCCACCACCAGCTGCAGGGAAAGACTCTGCCACTTAGCCTCCCATGGCGAGACCCAAGTCCAGACTTCCTTAGCGGAGCAGCGGTAACTAGGTGGATCCAAACCTCCTGATACGCCATGAATACTTCAGCCACAGAAACCTAAAAGATACCACACAAAACTGAGTCCTGATTATTTCCCTAGGTTTGTTGGGATGTTGTAGAGAGTGGACAGGATACAAACTTGTGAGTTCTGTGAGAAGTGAAAAGGAATGGGATGTAACAATTAAGAATCATGAGATGTATCCCTGTCAGAGACCTTATCTTTGCACCGAATTGGGTCAGGGTTAATAACGCAAGTTCTCTCTAAATGCATTTATGAGGACACATTGTTCCACACTTTGCAAGTACCTGCTTAAATCTGATGGACCCCAGGATATATGTTAGCTAATGATAATGATACTACTAAAAGGAACTGGGGAAGTGAGAACAACTTGCCTTAAGAATCCATTAAGCTGATATTCCCAATTTTTCCACCTCCAGAAGGTATCTGGTTACTTTTTCTAGGAAGTGAAAATAAAAGAAGTCTACCACCAGAATCACATGCACGTCACATTTAATTTTAGAATTAATGAATTTGTCCACACTTTAATTCATCAAACCAATGTTAGTGGAATCACTGGGTCATAAGGCAGTTCCATTTTTAATTTTTTGAGGGAACTACATACTGCTTCCCACAGTGGCTGCATCAATCTGCATTCCCACCAACAGTGCATGAGGGTTTCCTTTTCTCCACATCCACAGCAAGCCAATACTTGTTGTCTGTTGATTTATTTATTATTATTATTATTATTATTTTACTTTATTGTTGTTCAATTACAGTTGTCTGCATACTTTCCCCTCCCCTCCCCCTCCAATCCCACCTCCCTTCCCTGACTCCCTCCCTACCCTTGGTTCTGTCCATGTGTCCTCTATAGTGGTTCCTGAAAACCCTTCTCCCCATTGTCCCCTCCCCCCGCCCATGGCTATTGTTAGATTGTTCTTAATTTCAATGTCTCTGGTTAAGTTTTGCTTGCTTTTTGCTTTTGTTGATCATGTTCCGGTTAAAGGTGAGATCATATGGTATTTGTCCCTCACCGCCTGGCTTACTTCACTTAGCATAATGCTCTCCAGTTCCATCCATGCTGTTGCAAAGGGTATAAGCTCCTTCTTCCTCTCTGCTGTGTAGAATTCCATTGTATAAATGTACCATAGTTTCTTGATCCACTCATTTGTAGATGGGCACTTAGGTTGTTTCCAGCACTTGGCTATTGTGAATTGTGCTGTTATGAAAATTGGAGTGCATAGGTTTTTTTGAATTGGTTTTTCAGGGTTCTTAGGGTATAATCCCAGTAGTGGAATTGCTGGGTCAAAAGGCAGTTCCATTTTCATTTTTCTGAGGAAGTTCCATACTGTTTTCCACAGTGGCTGCATCAGTCTGCATTCCCACCAACAGTGCAGTAGGGTTCCCTTTTCTCCATATCCCCTCCAACAGTTATCTGTTGCTTTGTTGATGATGGCCATTCTGACTGGTGTGAGGTGGTATCTCATCATGGTTTTAATTTGCATCTCTCTGATAGGTAATGATGTTGAGCATCTTTTCATATGTCTCTGGGCTCTCTGTACGTTCTCTTTCGAGAAGTGTCTGTTCATGTCTTTTGCCCATTTTTTAATTGGGTTTTTTGTCTTCCTGGAGTGGAGTTGTATGATTTACTGATGAATGCCATTCTCACAAGTGTGAGGAGATACCTCATTGTGCTTTTAATTTGCATTTCTCTGA